>JAAGWP010000071.1:0-133757 GCA_013266165.1 Fusarium graminum | reverse complement strand
TTTTGATCGGATCTTCGGCGCCTCTAACATAATGTCAAGTCTGTCAACCACGGGGGCTTGGCTCTCGCTATTCGGCACCTTGGCCAAGACCTAGACTATGTCACAAACCTACTATACCTACCGATGGCAAAGTGGCCCTGGCCCTACGGATACGTCGTGGGTAGAACTGCGTAATCGACAAGGGCAAAGACAAGATGATTGAACAAACAATGATTCAATCAACAGCACAACCTACCCATCCTGTTTTTATTTTATTTTACTTACCCAGTCCTATCTCCGATCCCTTCCAAAGAAGGATTGTGATGAGCAATGTTCAAGGGCCAAAGATTAGCAGAGCTTAAGATCTACACAAATGGCCTAGACTTTTGTCAGGTACCTCTGTATTCCCCGCCGTAATCGTATCTAGGTAGTGTCCACTGAAGATGGATGCTGAGGCTCGGCCCAGCTCAGGCAGGCGCTAAGTTGATGGTGGGGTCGGACTCGCTTGGCGACTGATGGCGAATTTTGTTGGGCAAAATCCAATTCGATTATTCCGTACATGACAATTCTGCGCCTCAGCGACCTCGGTTTCCAACGTAATTCCGTGGCTGAAAAATAACCCACGGATAATGTATTCCAAGTTCAAGTACCGCTTCCTCCATCTCGGATTGTGCTGTGCCGGGTTATTTATATCAACAGAACTTTACCAGTCCACGTCACGAGTTGAATGATCCTGTGACCCAATGTCTCTGCTTCTGCTTCTTCATTCATCAGTCCAATGTCTTTCCCCCTCACCTCACCTCACCTCACCTCACCTCACCTCACCTCACATCTTTATCTTATGAGCAGAGAGAAGAACCCCCCGGACACATGACGACAAAGTCGGACCGTGCAGTTGGAATTCAGCCGGTCCATGTCTCGCAGGCCCGGGTGGTAGTGGCTACAGTGGCTCGCCAAGCTGCTACTGTGCTACTGTAGCCATTGCAGGCCAAGGTGCCCGCTTCTTGTCAAGTACTGTTTACGATATCGCCAACCACAAAACTTGCGGACACACTGGAAGTGACTGTACATACGGAGTCCCCTAATAAGCGCCTAGATATCTTGGATGTTATTTTCCCTCTCAATTCCATCTCAAATATCAACATTCATATCACCCTGAGACCCGTTAATTTCAACATCAACCCACTCGGCCGCTAATTTCATCTGCCATCACCCAAAACATCGCTAATTCCCGTGAATTCTCCGGGAGTTGTTGGCTCCCTCCCAATTTTATATTGTTCTAGAGGCATTAGATATTTACCTGAAGCAATCTCATCTCCAAGAACAAAACAAGCCCTTGATTTTGTTGTCACGACAAACACTGGACCTAACAAGCGCACACGTATCCGTACCTCGGCGCCACTTCAGTGGCCAAGCCAAGCATGACAAGAAACTCCGCGTTCGAAGCAGCGTGCCTATTCCAGAAAGGTCAACAAAGACCTGCAGTGTGTGATCATGACCTATCAAAAAAATAAAAATAAAAATAAAACCGGTCGACTTTTTACTTGTACCCAGTGATTGCTTCTCATGATTTGACGTCTCAATCCATGTTTCAAGCCTTTTCTATCAGAGGCCAAGCAGTGGGGAGTGAAGTTGCGATATCATAGGCCAGGCCGTAATCACTTGCACACATTTTGGAAGCAGGATACGAAACTGCCCAGCCCCTCAACTCTTGATGAGCGCCTACGGATGTACGGCACTATTTGACTCTGACATTAACACAAGTACAGATGCACTCCTAGACCCGGCAACACCCAGTCAGAGCAAAGGCCCAGGTCCTGAAGAACTCACATCGGCAGTCCCGCCTCTAGTCCATCTGATGTGGAGATACCTCTACTGTTTATGACGATGCTGTGGTTCTACCCCGCCGATCACACCCTATCGGTGCTCGCTAACTTTCCATTTCCATCGCCATTGAGACCAGATCTTGGCATCATGAGCTGGCCGCTGGAGGTGCTGATTTTGTGTAATACAGTACTACGTAGTACATACGGATAGGCACTACCTTGGTAGTAGGTGAGTAGTGAATAGAAGTCGTGAATGTTTGTCCCACGTGAGTTGAGCCACGCAACAACAATCAAATGCTCTCAGTATCGCCAAGGGTCACAAGCCAGAGTCGGCTTTTGGTGATACCCTCCTCGCCAAGGTTAGGCAGCCAGAGTCCCGACACGCACATGCTCAGAGGCAGGCGCTGCGGTATGGAAATCGGTCTGCCGGCAATCTTCATTCGGCTTTCGATCTCAACGTCAACAAGATCATCCAGAAAAACCCCCCATGCTCACCACGTGTCGAGGAGCAGGATGAAACTTGGAATTCATCCCTGACGAAAACCTCCATTTGGGCAGCATGTTATTTCTCGTTTGAACGATTGGGTCGAACAAAGCGAATTTCTGATTCGCAGCTCGAGGATACCATACTTGTTCGTAACGTCAGAGCTGCTGGAATGGCGGATAAGAACATGATCCAAGCAACTAAGAGGCTCGCTTTGGTCACGAAATTCGGGTTCGAGGTTCCTAGCGAAGTCTTGAACAAACACGTCCCAGAAGGATACACGTCTGCGTCAGAGCTGGAGTCAGATAATCTCTCTGGACACCGTCTTTTTGATTTGGCCAAATTTGACATTCTCGCCGACGTAGCGGGCTCCATGCTATTTTCAAACCTGAACTATCTCAGTATTACCTGTTGGCTAATGATCACGTTCATGAAACTAGGGGAGCGCTTGAAGGAAGCAAGAAATCTTGTATACCTTGAAGCACACGAGAATTCAGGCCCTTGGCAGAGGGAAAAGAGAGTTACTCTTACTTTACTCGCCCTTAGAGGGGAGAATGAGGAGTGCTTGAAGATTGTGGCTTACACACTTAATCAAGGTCGTTCTAGATTCATAGATTTCATTTACTGGAAGAATCTAGAGACAGAGCTGTGAGAGACAGTGCATGCGTTGCCTAAATTCCGGTCTTCATCCTGACTTCCTGTTATGTAAATGAACTTCGTGTTGTGGGAGATAAAGATCTTTTTTGGTTTGTATGTGCCAAGCTAGAGTTTTTAGAACCATTAGTTTCCCTGTCTCATACTGCAATGGCCAAATATGCAAGCATGTCGGTTTAATATATCAATTCACTCGATAAGTCAGTAGCCTCGATACGAGGCCTGACACTATAAACAGCAGAACATGGTCCAATCTGGCTGGTTCGTTGACCAAACTCCTCCCTAGACTCACAAGTAACTCGACTATCCCCAAACTCTATTCCGGTATTGAAACCTTGTCCCATCTCTTTACCTAAGACTAATAAAACGATATACTATGCTGCGCCTTGAGAAACTCACAAACTTACACCCATTTAGACTGAAAACAACAACAAAACAAGATGGATGCCTCAATTACCTCTCCGACCACCAGTGCTCATGAGTGTGATTTTCTGTTTCTTCTTCTTTTTTCCACCGCCACTACCACCACCACTACCACTACCACTACCACTACCACTACCACCGACACTTGCTCCCACTCCACTGGCAACCTCTTGGCGAATACTACTCTCAGCTGCCTCTATAGCTTGTATTTGCAGAGCCAGATCATCTGTATCGAACAAGTCCTCGTCTCTAAGCCAACCGTCGTTGGCATCCGAGGATTGTGTAGCTGCCATCTCAGGTGATCCGTTGACCACCCTGGTACCCCAAATTGTCTTCTGGGTTGAAGGGCTGGTCGACATGTCAGCCAATGTCTCGAATCCTGGTCGAGGATCCGGGGGCGTGGTGCCAGAATGACCGCTCAATGGTTGAAACTCTTCAAGATCTATCCGAGGGGCATGATCTTCATCCAATGCCTCGGGAAGCCTCTGATATCCCGTCGTCTTGCGCAAGTTCGCGGCTTCAAGGCGCTCGGCTTGGAGACGTTCCCGCTCTTCCTGAGTCTCTTTATCGCGGTTGCGTCTTCTTCTCCGTTCAATGTCACCGGAGAACGATGCCAGCGTCTCTTCTGGCACAATATCAGTCCAGTCGCATTCCAAGAAGTTGACAATGCATCCACGGGGAAGATGGCCAAGGTATTTCGCCCTTCGGCGCATCGCGTCGTCTACCACATGGCCAGTGGAGATATGCTCAACTCGAGGAAGTAGTGTAGAAGGGAACGAAGAAAAGGATCCATATTTAGTCTTCAGAATTCGAATATCCAATGGTGAAAGGTATAAATGTGGTGGAGAACTGTAAAAGTAGAAATCTGCGTCTGAAGAAGGCTTTGCCGACACGGTAGGACTTTCCGCAACGTGGAGATCCACCAGTTTCTCCTTCGCGGCCGCGATGGCTCTAATCGCCTTTTGAGACCACTCGTCGTTTTGTCCAAAGAGGGTCTCGTCTTCTTTTGCTTGCTGGCCAAGTGCTGCAATCTCCTCATCATATTGAGCTGCCATATAATCGGTCGTGCCTTTCATCATCCGGGCGTAATCTAGGACATTGGCAGCAAAATGCCACGGAATATCGTTCTCGGTGTAAAGCGCTTCAGTGCCACTTTCTCGTGGGAGCGCCACTGCCGAATTTGCGCTTCGTGCCATCAACCGTAGGACCACGTCGTCGCCAATCCGAGGAAAAGGACTTTCCTGTCCCGCATAGAACCTGACAGGCCGAGAATCTTGCATGTATATCAAGTCCTCGCAAATGGGACACTTTTTCCACCTTGGACCCCGACCCTTTGCCTCGTCCTCAGTTGAAATCGAATTCATGAACCGGATGAGACATGGTAAACAGAAGATGTGGCCGCATTTCGCCATTCGAGGAGCCACGGGTTCCGAGAGACAGATCGGGCATGACGAACTCTGCGACTCACTGGATGCGATAATCTGCATCACAAGAGACCAATCCAAGTGTGTATCGGCGTCTGTTGCTTGCTTGCTGTATGTGCCCTCTGGCGAGAGAATGAATCGATAATTCGCATGGACGTATCTGGCTTTATCGCTTGCGTGGTATCCCGAGCCAGGTCCCCATGTTGGTGTTCGTCGAGAAGATCTCGAATGCGTGTGGTGATCCAAAGCTGGACGTGGCACCGAGTAATTGAGGAGATGGGTGATTGAAGTCTGTCCTCGTCTACTGTTCGGGTTTCTGAAAGCGCTGATTTCGGCCATGGCATCTTCGTCATCGGGGCCGGTATTTGATCGGTCACCAAGTCCAGGTCGGCGTTGGCTCCGGTGCTGTTTGCGAGAACCTTGAACCTTTCGAGGCATGGATTGGGAATGCGAGGAGCCGACCTGTGACGGTCGACGAGATGATTCGAAGCTTGACGTCGTTGAACCAGCTTGAACAGCTGGCGAACTTGACGGTGCAGGGACAGACTTTCCCACGTTTGATGATGAGGAGCTCATGTTCGAAACAATTGGCTTGTGGAAAGTCTCAATCACAGACGAGGTAAAATATTGGGATCAAGGATCGGCTTTGTCGTTCGAATGCTTGCGCTTTATCCCCGGTGGCGGGGATGACAACGGAGGGCAATCGTCTGGCTGGAATGCCGTAGGAATTGTGAAAGGGAAAAATGAGCGCGGTTAGGAGAAATATTATGTAGGAGAGATCGCAGACTCTAGGTAGTTTGAGATGGAAAGAATCAAATGAGGATCACGAAGGGGTCCAGCTGGGACGGACCCCGTTGATGGATGGAGGACGGACGAAGGTGGATCGATCGAGTCACTGGCGGGGCAAATCGTGACGGAGTTGATGGGCTCGGCGGCGCAGGGGCTCCTGATTTTGCTCGCTTACTTAACGGTCTTCAAAGTTGGCTGAGTCATGAGTTTAGAGGCGAATTGACTACGGATACCTTAATCTACATCACATGACCCTATATTCATACTACAGACAAACATAAATACATAAATGTATCCAAAAGGGGAACATCATTCTTTTTAACTTAATAGGAGCTACCATGCATAGAATCCAATATCAATCAAAAGTATACGCATAAAAACAGACTATGAATTAGGTATATGACGGAGATCCATGCCCTTAGTGACCTCTACCACTCTCCTCTTTCTCATGGATCCAGGGGAATCATTGATAAACGAAGACACCAACCGCAAGAAAACAAAAGAACCCATGAGACATTTCTGACACCACAACGTCGCGACATTAGCTTAGTGGCCCTTTTTTCGTCTATTTGTCGGACAGCTTGTGCTTGATCTTGCTGAAGATCGAGCTGAGTCGGTTCTTCTTCTTCTCCTTACCACTAGCCGCAGGGCTGCTACCATTGACTGATGATCCAGCAGGCTTGGTCTCTGTAGCCTTGGCTCCGTTTCCAGGTGCTGAAACTCCATTGCCAGCTGTTGAAGTGCCGTTGCCAACTGTGGGTGTTTCTGTTGTCTTAGACACGGGCTTAACCTCCTCAGTCTTGGGGGCTTCTGTCGCTGTCACAGGCTCAGCAGCGGGCTTGGTTTCCTCAGTCTTGGTCTCGACGGGCGCAACAATTGTGGGAACAACAGGCTCGGATTCCTGAACCTTGGGCTCTTGAGGCTGGGCAATGGCCTCAGTCTTTGTCTCGTCAACAGCAGGAACAGGGTGAGCCTCCTTCAGAAGCTCAGCCTCCATCTCCTTTTTGTGCTCGACGGCCACCGTGCTGGCAGCGGCCTCAGGGCGCTCACCGGCCTCGACAATGGATTCCTTGACTTCGGTGGGAACCTCGGGAGCTACTTGAGGTGTCTCGTCAATGGTAGCAGCAGGCTCGACCTCCTTCAAAAGCTCAGCCTCAACCAGCTTCTTCTCTTCAACAGCCTCAGTATTGGCAGCAGCCTCAGGGCTCTTGCCGGCCTCGATGATAGAGTCCTTGACCTCGATAGGGACCTCAGGGGACACCTGCTTAGGCTCCTCGATGGATTGCTCAACGACAGAGTCGTAGATACCAGTGACAGGCTTGACCTCCTTCAGAAGCTCAGCCTCAACCAGTTTCTTCTCCTCAACAGCCTCGGTATTGGCGGCAGCCTCGGGTGACTTGCCGGCCTCGATGAGGGACTCCTTGACCTCGGTGGGAACCTCGGGGGAAACCTCCTGTCGAATCTGTTCCTCGTTCTTGGCAGCCAGAGTTTCCTGCGCGGCGACTGGGAGCTGCTCCTTGACGGAATCGGGAAGGTTCTTGTTGGCAGTATCAGCGATAACATCAGCCGCGTTGTTGAGAGCAGGAACAGCCTTCTCCTCAAAAGTTTCCTTGGCAGCGAAACCAGCAGCAATGACAGCACCTCCAGCAGTAGCAGCCAGAGCGGCAAGGCTAGTATCGGGGGTGTTCTCGGACTTCTCAGTACCAACGCCAGCGGTTCCTACGGAGGTAGCAGGAGCTTCGGGAACCTTGCCCTTAAGCTCCTCCTCAACCATGGTCTTCTCCTTGACCTCTGTGGGATCAGTGCTAGCCTCAGTGACGGCGCCTGCCTTCTCCTGGCTTTCTCTCACAACCTCAGGAACGAAAGCACCGTTGGTCTCGAGAGGAACCTCGGCAGCGAGGCCGGCAGTGGTGGCAGTAGGGGCTGCGGAGTTCAAGGTGACATCAGGGCCGACGATGGGCAGGCTGGACTCGGGAATAGTGTTGGGCAATACGGGAGGCAAGTCGGTCTCAATGCCAGGATAGGCGTCACTCTTCTCGTATGACTCCTTGTCGAGCTTGACGTACTTATCAGTGCTCTGAACGGTGATAGGCTCGGGGATCTTCTCGCCAGCCTCAAGCTGGATAGGGTTTCCTGCGCCCTCGGAAGCAGGAAGAGGGTTTACGCCAAAAACCTTATCGAGCTCGTTCGCAGGTGTGATGGGAAAGCCACCAGGGATGTCAGAGGGGGTCTCAAGAGGGAGATTCTCTTCATGAACAGACTATCGAGAAGTTAGCGCACTGCTATCATCATTTTCCGCAACCTGTTCATTACTCACCTTGTTGTCCAGAGTGTTGGGCTCAGTTGCCTTGTGCTCAATGGGTTGTTCACCAGCCATAGCAGCGGTTGTGGACGTAGGAGTCACGGTGTTGAGGATAGCGGCGGGAGCGGTTGCGCTTGTGAGTTGATCGGGAGTGACGAAGTTGTTGATGTTACCCTCGAGATCAGGCTCGTTGGGTGCTGATTGGTTGATTATCCAGTTACCGTCGACGATGAACTAGATAGAATGGTGAGCAACAGTCTTTGATGTGTTTGCGACAAGTGTTTGCGACAAGTGTTTGCGACAAGTGTGTGCGTGTGTTAAAAGAGCAATTGGTTTCAAATGAGGGGACAAAGTGAGTTTAATGAGCTGGGAATGATGACGAAGGGGAGGACGGAGCTGCTGAGCAGGAGCGGGTCGGAAATGCAGGCACACTAGCGCGCAAGCAAATCAAGCGCGGACTTGAAGACGCCTTGGCAGCACGAGGTGGACTTTGGGTCTGCGCAACGCCATATCGTCGACTGGCGCCACAGAAATTTACTGGCATGACCAGGGAAAAGACTCGACATGGGCTGGGTATGGCAGATTTTCCATCGCTCTCCGCCCGCTAACGCGTTCCAGCAGTCGACGAACTGTCGCGATCGTGGTCGCCTTGCGTCATACCGAACCGCGGGGGATTGTGGTTGGGGACGGCGCGAAATGCTAATGGGTCGCAGAGAACCCATGACATGACAGGCAGGGAAATGAAGCAGGGGCACAATCCCCGATCCTAGCAGCTAAGCAAACTTGCAAGAAAAAAATCCATGGGGCAGCAGGGGTACGAGCTTAGGATTACGGCAGCCACCGCCAATTGTGCTTCCAAGCTCTTTAGGCTTAGAAAGCCCTGTAGATTGCCAGAGACCGATGGGCGCAAAAGCACGGGTTCCTGGGTGGCACAGCCTTTGCGGCTATCATTCATCCAGCTCCATTGAGCAACAGCCGTCGCGCACATGTTGGGCTGGTAGTGATAGCTTCTCCCATCGCCCGTGACTGTGAAAAGCTGCAAAAGATCGGCTTCGGCGCTGGCGGGTACGGCAGGATGATAGGGCCAATGCAGAGTGAAGGTCGAAAAGAATAAGGGGAGCTGTTGGCATTGCGAGTCGAGGCTCGCTAACGCTGACGCACCTTGTAGTAGATCTTGCCCTCGGGCTCCTTCAGTTCAACTGTCTTGGAAAAGACATTGCCCTCCTTCTCGAGCTGAACGCTCTTAGTCCAGTTGTCAAAAGTACCGGTCACGTAGACCTCGTCGGCGGGATGCTCCCTGCAGAAGTTTGAGGTTAGTCTCAGGTGTCTCAGACATGGACGAACTATTGCAATTCGCGACAACAAGAAGAAGCAGCATCTTTGTGAGGCATATGCACGGGGGTAAAGCAGACTTTGAGACAGAACTCAGCGGGATTGTCTCGTGCTGAGGGTAGATAAAGTGCGACTCGGGGGTATACGAGTTTATGGCACAGGTGGGTTCGTCAAAGCCGTGCTGTGCTGCGCTGTGCAGCGCAACACACGCACCATACAGCGAATTGCGAATTGCAAATTGCAACTTACCAATTGAAGGTGAAGCTGCCCATGATTGGAATGTGACTTTTAATGGACGATGGGGTCTGCGCGTGTGGGCCGAGAGATCGTATCAGTGAGTCGAGGTAACGCGGGCGACGTCTATGTTTATTGCGTATTGAGTTCAAGTGAGATTTTGTTTTGTTTGTGGGAGAGATGTTGGGCTGGGAGAGGAAGAGCCAGCTCGTTGACGGCACGGGGAGGGACCAAGGCCAAGAGAGGACTGGTTTGGCGGCGGGCAAGGCTGGGGGGGACTGGAGCGAAATTAAAGATTGTTGGCGGCTACGGGGCAGTAGTAGCGACACGAGAAATAGGTACAGCCGGTACAAATCGCGGGCGCTGCGACCGCTTCGACCGGACCGATCGATGCAGGGATTGTTTCTAAGCGGTTTGAGAGAATGGTTTCGCCGGATGCAGAGATGGGCAAGTATCGCAATGATACGCAAGGTCGATACGGTGAGAAGATAGGTTTTGAGGTGAGGAATATGAGAGAATGTCATAGAAGGAGTTTCGATTCGATCGAAAACGGAAGAGACGATAATGGATGATAAGTATACAAGATACGGATAGGTGATGAGGTTACCAAAGAAGCCAATGACCAGCACGTGGGGGTTGTTCGACTCTGGTTTTGTGCAGCAACAGAATCAATCAACGATTCTTATGATGTGCATCAAGGAAGGAGCAGGAACAGGAACAGGAACAAGAACGGAAGCAGCAACTTAGGCGGGTTAAGAAAAAGCAATTGAGGCTGTTATCAGGTATCAAAAAGCTTGTGATTCTGATGCCCTGGGCATGAGCGCGTCTTGATGGATCAGCCAAGCTCCCGCAGTCGGTATGTACTGTACGGAGTATGTACAACGCATTGAATCTGAAAGGTGACAACGGTACCAGACCGGGACTGTTCTCGTCAACCCCCAACCTCCAGTTTTCATATGCTTCGACATAATGCTTTCATCAATGGATGGTAGGTGTTCCATTGTTTTTCTACTCTCATGCCTGCTTGAACGCCTTCTGGTCCATATGATTCGCATTCTGACTCCAATTCTCCATCGCCAGTACTTGGAATGGGTACCTACGCAAAGTGCTGGCGGGCCCTAATAACACCCATGAAGAGTATTCTGCAATCATAAACCTGCAGGGTGGGCACGCAGATGCAGTTCGAGAGCTGTGGGACCTCGCTGACGACATGGCAATTCGTGTCATGGTGTTCGCTGGCGGTCGGCTAGTAGACCGCATGCGGGACATTATTAGCAGGATGCCGCTGGGCATTAAGTCGTTGAGATGGCGATGACTGGCATTGGTTTCAACGTTTCCAACATCAATAATTCAACTCACAAATATCAAAATGTGTCTGCGCTTGGCTCAAGCATTGCAAATCCTTTGGATCTGTAGCGCAATCTGATGGGGTTGCAGCTGTAGGTAGCTCCAAGTCACCGGAAGCTATTGGATGTGATGCTGGGGTGGACTCGTAGCGTCGCATTGCCACGAGTGCCTGGGCTAGGCCTCGCTGTGGCTGGCGATGGAGCCCCTAAAACGTTGGGCTAGTCGAGGTACTCTTTGAGAAGATGAAGCACTAAAAGACTAAAGAGGTTGGTGAAATATTGTGATTCGATCGATTCCTCATGTCCATCTCATTCCTCATGTCTCATGTCTCACGATTCCATTCTAGACATGAGTTGTGCTTGCTCTCCGTTTTGAAACGCTTTGTTCAGTATTGCTATCTCGTATCATAACATCATGTCGCATGTTTTGAGTGTCTTTCATGACAAACGAGCTCATATCATGACAACTCAAGCTCGCATCGTGGAACTGGCGTCGATCGAAACTTAGAATTCCCGCAGGCGGTGTGTGCGCGTGTACAAGTCTACAAATACTGTACTGTGTAGATGCCCAGCGAACCGAACCAAGCCAGGATTGTTTTACCCTGCATGTGAGATGAGTCGAGTCCAACATGAGAACAGCGGTCAAGATTTTGATTTTTTTAATCAAGATTTGTCAAGATAGTAGTGACAAAACTTAGCTATGAGAAAACTCCTGTTAGCTTATGGAAGTGATAATGGATAAACAGATAAAAAAAACTACCTTTTCAGGGGTGACGTGAATAATAACCTTTTAAACCTTGACATCTACCCGGTATTGCTTTTTGTCGTCTTAACAGTACATGCTGCTCCCGTAGCCAATCCAACTCGAGCAAATGCAAGTGCAGGACCCTTTCTGCATTGCATAGTTTGTTCCCGACCAAAACCCTCACTTTGATCAACTATAACTGAGCACATAAAAAGGCATTCATCATGTAGAACCACGTTGCTCAAGATTTATTAGTAACAAACCCCAAATGAATCTCTATTTTACAGTTCCTCTCTTGTTGCCGACTTCTCTTGGCCCTGTTCCTTCTTCTTGAGTGCCCGGACCTTGATATCAAGTATTGTCTTGGTGTCCTGGGGCTTGCTATGCTCAATCCAAGCAACAACTCCACCGTCAGAGGGCTTCGGGCTGTACTTGGACAAGTCGACGAGTTGATCTGCGTTGATCACTGTAAGTGCTTGCATACGCGGTCATATTCAGATGGGGCTTCTTACCCTTGCAATCGCTTGCTTCTGCCGCCCACAGAGGAAGGATACCATACAATGCGCCTGGGGCGAAGACAGCGACCTTGTCTTTGTCGCTGGCGCGGTTGATCTTGTCAGCCTCAGGAAACTGGACGACCGCCTCGATCTCATCCTCGCCGCTCTTTGGTTTCTCGAGAACCGCAAAGAGTGCCTTGCCTTTGCCGTCTGTCCGTTCTTGTTGTTCTATCCACTCACGGACCAGCAAAGGGAACTGGTCGTAGTTCATCAACATCAGGCTGCGGCCATCGGCATGGGGATCTAGTCCGAGCCATCCTCCAGGGTATTCTCTATTAGAAAAGACTGCCTTGAGTCCCTTGGCCCAAGGCTTTAGTCCCTTTGGAGGAGGCTCCATCAAGTCGTGGAGGGTATACTCATGAGCCTCAAATCGAGCTTTGGCCTCACAAGTGGACTGAAAGGCGGCAGCAGCATCTGGTGTGAAGGGATTCTTCCAGTCAAACCCTTGAACAAGGTCGACAGATGGAGGATGCCCCTTATCGAAAGCCTGGGTGAGTCCCGCCAGCAAAGCCGGAATAACCACGAATGGAGATGAGAGTGTCTTCATGATGATGAGGCCACCTGCAGTAAATGATATCGATCGTATTTCAAGAACGCTGCTGGGTACAACAACAAGCGTAGACAATTGACTTACGTTTACTCCCAAGATATTGCTCGTGAAGTCGATATTTATGCTCAAGACTATCTCACATTTTGATTTTGATGTTTTGTTGTCCTCTTCGGAGTCTTGATCGCCGAATTGCCTTTTCAGGGTTGCATCTTGGCCGGTATCACACGGAGTGGCTAGAAACTGTCTAAACGAGGGTTCTTGGGCTAAAGCAGTCAAGCGTATGAGATACATCAACTGTACAGAGCAAGCCTAGTCCCTCTCTGTGAACTGATCGACAAATTGAGTACTGTGAGCTTCGACTGTTGGTGATTCGCATCAGGTGATGTTTAGCTATTGGCTAACTGCTATGTAATCGCTTGCAAATCTTGGCACCTGATACGTCATTCGCAGGGTGTATTAGTAGTTTTAGTGAGACGAATGCTTGTGTTCAACATTATATGGACTATTCGGAGGAATTGGTTATATTACAAAGCAGCTGTTAATATCTACAGCAGTGTTTGAGGATCTAGCTTGAATCATCCGACTCTCTCAACATACAGCACCGCTCGACCTGCGATAGCACACTGAGTGACTCGCCAGCCTAATTGAGAATTAGCTGAGTTATGATGAAGTTTCTCCGTTGTTCAAGTTTGCTTTGGTAATCTCATCGCAAGAGAGCCATCACCACGTGTATTATGTATAGGGTATGGTGATGTGACAAGTACATTACGCAGGCTCAAGGGTACCATAAGAAATGACAGCTTTAGACTAGATGACAAAAAACTTTAGGTAATTCTAGCCTAAACTACAGTGATAACTTGTCTGGCCTTTATTTACCTCCCGGTCTGAGTATTCAAATCTTCTGACACCCTGTATGCAGGTGACAAGGCTGACCATAAAACGTGGTTGATTTAGGATTCAGCTAAAACGTAACATATCGATCAAATCAACCTTGGCTGTTAATGCTAAAAGTACGGAGTAAGGTCTGAGCCTCCACCCCCGACTGTCGCGCTAACTGGTGTTTGCAGTAAAGAATGAGACGTAGCGGGTGGGTGAATACCTTGGAACTATTATTATGCAAAATGTCTCGCTCGTAGTCAAGCCGCTCTGAGTTGTAAATCTGTACGTTGGTGGCGGACCGATAAGATGCAATGTCTTAAACGCCATGATCGACGACAATATATCCATCGTCAGGCAGACTATTGTCTTCGGTTGCTCCTGAATACTCATCTGCTGGGCCTGGCACAAACTACAACCCTGTTAATAGCAACGACACAGCCCGCCCAGCTTACCCTGGCAAGTACCACAACAGTGTGGGAAAGACGACCTTGTGCGGTCTGTCCAGGTCTTCAGCTCGTTCTAGACCATAAGCAAGTGCCCTTACAAGGCCTAGTCAATCGTTGATACCTTGCACTTCTACTCCGCCCTGCATCTTGAAACCCTCTTCGCCTGTTCACTGGCCGGATGGGGACTAGAGGTCCAGTGCCTGGCATGTAATTAGTATTTCTTTTGCTTCTATTCTCTCTTTTAAGTCTCCGAAGAAGGCCATGCGTGGTCATTGGATCAGTTCCCTCCCTCGCACTTCCTGTCCACAGATACAACCATAACCATAATTATGGCGATAAACACCACGGAGGTCTCTGCCTTAGAGAAGCCAGAGACGGCAACAAAGATGCGATCTTGGCCGCTGTGGAAGAAGCTGACTGCTATCGGTGTAACCCTGGCCATCATCATTGCGCTGGCCATTGGACTTGGCGTTGGCCTCACCCAGGGAAAGGGAGGAAACAGCAGCGATGACGCCGCCAACACAGAGAGTGACGACTCTGCGGAACCTTACCTCAAAGCCCGCAGCAGCCTCTGGCAGCCAAAGGTTGGAGCCCAGTGGCAGATTGTTCTCCTTAAGCCTATCAAGCTCAACAAAGATGGAAGTGCCAAAGATCTCAAGCCCAATGTTGGCGTCTACGATCTGGATCTATACGATAACGACGCAGAGACCTTTGCGGCCCTACACAAGGCCGGCAAAAAGGTCATCTGCTACTTCAGCGCTGGATCATGGGAGAACTGGCGCAACGATAAGAACCAGTTCAAGAAGGCCGACCTGGGCAAGACCATGGATGGTTGGCCCGACGAGAAGTGGATTAACCTCAGGAGCACAAACGTTCGCAATATCATGAAGAAGCGTATCAAGCTTGCTGCTCAGAAAGGATGCGATGCTATCGATCCCGATAATGTCGACGGCTATGTAAGTCACACCACGACGCGCATGCTCAGTCTTGCTGCAATATCTAATAAACGACGCAGCAAAACGATAACGGCCTTGGCCTGACCAAGAAAGATTCCATCGATTACATGAAGTTTATCGCTGCTGAAGCTGCAAAGTACAACATGTCAACAGGCCTCAAGAACGCTGGTGACATTATCAGCTCTGTCCTGCCCTATGTTCAGTTTTCAGTCAACGAGCAGTGCGTTGAGTACTCCGAATGTGAAACGTTTGCTGCCTTCATCAAGGCCAAGAAGCCCGTCTTCAACATCGAGTACCCTAAGGGTGCGCCAAAGGTCAAGGACTCTGATCGCAAGGTCATCTGTTCCAAGAAGGGCAAGGCAAAGGGTACTACGGGATTTAGCACAGTCATTAAGAAGATGAACCTCGACGGCTGGGTCATGTACTGTACCGGGAACACATATCAGACTGCAGTGGAGAACTGATTTGTCTATGTGTGGTAGAGATTTATGCTCGATACATATATATATATATGAAGGGCTTTTAACAGTTCAAAATCTCTGTTTAAGTTGTATTCTCATATAGTAATGCCGGAATAAATATTTAATGTCATAAATTCTTCGTCTTTGGTTGTGGCACTGTCTGATTCACCATCCCAATCAGTATGTATGCCACCAACCAGTCATCAATATCGATACTAATACTGTATTTCCTTCTGATTTTTGTTAAAACACACACCGACACAACAATACGCCATGTGTCCACTCCTCCAGTCTCAACAATCTGAGAGTATGCAAAATAAGGGGTATCTTGGTAATTAAATGTTGTCCAGAACTCAAATAGATCTTCAATGCGTGGACGCAGCCGAAGGTCCTACCTCGACCTGTCCGTTACGTAGCTGCCATATACTTGGGACCGCCCTCCTGCTTAAAAAGCCAGTCACTGTTCGCATCGACCATGAAATTGGTAATATTGAACTCATTCGATGCCCCCAGGCCTGATCCATGGTCATTGGACGTGTCCATATCTGCACCTGGCGGTCCAGGTGTGCTGTTGACGCCAGATATGTTTTCACCACCGAGAGGAAGGCGTGGCACGTTGAAGAAATCGAATACGTCAAGATACTCAAGTTCGTTTGGTGCCGGTGTCCTTGCGGGTGTAACGCTTGGTCGCCTGCTGAGAGCTGAGCCACCTGGTTGTTTAGGCTGTCGTGAAATAAGGAAATCGAGATCGAATGCCGTGCGTCGCATATCAGAAAGTATCTTGACCGAGCTAGGGGTAATACCGTCTCCCTGCCGTTCGCTATCGCGATGCTCATCTAGCACCCTCTGTAGTAACTGGGAGTATCGAGCCGCAACTGGCCAGTAGCGGCCCATCTCGTGCAGGCTATCAACGAAGAACGGAAGTTGGGGGGAGAGTTTATGTTCAACTGTCGATCCATGGACAAGGAGAAGACGTGCTGAAACCCAGAGGGTAAAAGCAAAAGGAGGACCCAACTTTGCCAGCATACCGTTATTCACAACAAATTCGCCAAGGGCAGCCACATTCTCAACTGCCCCGTGGCATCGCTGTGACGCACTGTACGATGGGGTAAATATAGGCGACCGAGTTGTGGGATAAGCAGCTGACGAGTGAAGACGGATCACAGCTGTGTGGTATGTGGCATGAAGCATGACCCAAGCGCAGTTGATGTTCTTACTCCCCGGGTGAAAGAGCTTTGCCATGTTTCCAAATTCACCCGGAAGACTAAACTTCCATGAGGTCAGCATGTTGTCGAGCTCCTTGTACCGCATCTGCCATTGTTCCACATCGCTCAAAGCACTGATGTCTACAGGCTGTTTGAGAAACTTGTGTATCTTGGAGAGTATACCGAGAATCTCGATATAATATGCAAATGCGCCTAAGTTCTCCGGTTGGTCGATGTCGTGGCCTGGGGAGCCTGAATGTAAATCCGTACTAAACCATCGAGTGTCGACCTTTTGGTTTTTGATCCAGAGATCATCACGGCATGGCAACGTCCTGTCGATTTCTTTGTCGTCCAGTGCAAACTCAAACGCAGTTGCTAGAGTTGCATATCGATCCAGCAGATAAATCATCCAGAACAATCGCCGTCTGGCCTCCTCTTCGATAAAGTCTTTGGGTTCCGAGAGTGTCATGGCGCGAAGCGTATAGATCGAAAGGTAATGAGGCGATACAGTCGAAGAGGTAACTTCAACAGCCAGGCCAAGCTGCACCACAGATCGGGTGATGAGGGCCATTATATTCCACCCTGGTGGGCCATTGCTACTTCCACAAAGGTCGAGCGCAAGTATGACGAGGGCTTGCAGCGCCTTGACAGAGGAGTTTTCCATACCGTAGAGAAGAACACGCTCTTTGGAAATTCGGTGATAATGGTCCCGTCGCTCCTCAGTAAGTCTCGCATCTGTCGAGTAGCGCATGGTGGTTGCCACAATTGCGTGAAGCAGAACCCGATCTGTTTCATCTAGGGCAGATGGACCAAACAGACCATCTAGAGTCGTTTTGCGGTGCAGAATCGGGCACCATGTATTGATATGCTTGAAATATAGATCAACCAATGCGTAGAGGAGGTCATAAGGCGGCATGTCTCGATCAGGCGTTGAGGTTCCTGGAGCCGCTGACAATGGAGCTGCTGGTGAATGGATATTTGGCTGTGCAGAGCTGTAGTAATCCTGAGCGGCATTATTATGTTGTATAGGTGATACTTGAGCAGGGGCTGCAACGCCAGACATTGACCCCCGGTTCTGGTTCTGGTTCTGGTATCCATCGTTCATCCTAGGTGTAGGAGCGACATTAAATTCGAGTCCCTGTGTACCTGGGGCAAAATTCGAGCTGCCAGCTCTCTGTCCAAATAGTGCAGTGTCAGTTTGAGGTGTTCGAACCGGTTCAGAAGGTCGAAACAGGCTTGTATGAGTGTCTCGTGGAGTTCCTTGGTCGCTAGGAAGGCTTGGATTGCTATGTCGAATACTGGCAGCGAGGACAGGATTTGTGTTGGACGCTAGGGTACCATGGAGGATCTCAGCATGGGAGCGCAATATTTCTTCAAGTTTGTCAAGCCGCTGCTCAAGCTCTCGACCATAGCCCGCTCTTAAGCCAGGCTTCTTGCGCTCTTTGTATTCGCACACAGCACCATTACGGCTACACCAACCGCACGAGGGCTGGCCACGATCACACTTGACCTGAGAGGTGAAGAAGAATTAGCATCGTGGGCAAAAGCACAAAACACTAAGAAAGTAAAATAAATAAAAAAAGATGTGCATTAAAGAGCGTACCTTTCTTTGCTTGCATAGTTCGCACCTGGGAATAGGATTGTTAGTCTCAGTGCAGAAGATATCTGATATGTTGGAAGGCAAGGCAGATTGAATTTGTAACGCGGTATAGTAGCTCGAGTTTTGAGGAGGTGGGGAGAACGAAACATGGGGAGGTGAAGTGGCCTCAGATGGCGGCATGGTGTTGATAACAGTGTACAAGAAATGTAGATAAGACTCCAACATGATTATCGAATCAGGAGCCTGCCAAGAGGAGAAAGTAAATCCTCGATTAGAGACATAGACCGAACAAAGGTCCGAGGCAGCAGTAAGGTTGACAAAGTGTGTAGGAAACAGGCAAAAGGTTGGTAGAGTCGCACTTACGAGACCGAAACAGGACGCTTCCTCTTCCCATTACGACAGAGAGTTTCGTGGTCGCCATGGTCCTCATCCTCGCTTTGGAATTGGTTGGCTTCGTCACTGTCTACTTCTGTAGATGGCGGACGATTCTCGACCGAGCTATCGCTCAACATTTTGTTGGCCCCGTTCTGCATCGCTGAGAGTGAGAAGTTGGTTGGGTCTTTCGGGTGCCTATTCCAGAGCCCTTGCCGCTTGTCTCGTGGTGTCGGTGCGATGCAAGAACGAGCTCACCGGCAGTCGTGTGAGTGATGAGAACTATGAGACCGAATAACAGGGATGGGCTAAGCCAAGGCAAAGCAAGCATGCGACGAAATATTCAATAGGACATACGCGCGCGAAAGAGCTGTCTGTGTTTGCTGTAATGGGGACCTCGCGATCCGGGTCAATGGCAAGCGGGATCAGGATAATGATCGCCCGAGGATAAATAGGCCTGCGTTGAGCTAAAGTACAAAAATGATGAATGGGTGTCGGGACCGGGTCGTCCTATTGTGGTCAGAGTAGCGACAGAGATTTCAGCCAAAACCGCGAATTGCCGACGGGCATGAATGCTTTCGATAAATGTTATTTATGAGCTGTTCCCTCCCTCATCGCCTGTCACCTGTTTTCTTGCTATCCTGCTCGCTTTCTGCTGGCTTTGTGCCTCGGGCGGATGGGAAGTGGCGCCGTGGTGACCGGGTCAATTAGAGGTGGGCCGAGGTGGACTCGGGCTAAATAACCCAAGCTGCCAGAGAGCTCGGTTTCGTCGGTGTACTTCCGTTGACCGGAGTGGGAGAAGAAAGTACTGGAAGACTTGTAGAGAAGCTCAGAGAGTGTTTAGACAGTAGGGTAAAATCTGAGAATAAGTTCAATTCTCAAGAGGAGAGACGACTTGACTTGACTTACTTGCTTGCACATGCCATGGGATGACATTTCCAGAAACGGACGGGGACTACCTAAGCATCAAAAAATGCGGAGAGAAGGAACTGCTACTGTACTCATGCCGTGTGCACGAAGCTCTTTCCTGAAAGGGGCATCATGAAAGGCGGGGAAACATGAAAAGCGGTATAATCTGATTTGTGGAAAGCTATTCTAGGAGTGGATACATTGTCAAGCATGCCCCAGAGTCCCCCATGTTTAGGTAGTGTTGTATTAATGTGTTCAGCCTCAGACGGAAGCGGTCACTGCCCGTCCAGCGAGTCAACTGTAGATGAATTGTAAGCTTAAAGGTTCTAACAAGGCTATAAGTCGCAGGGTATTGTCAAGTCAATATATCGAGCAGGTGTTTGTGTATATCAATCGACGCTTGATACAGTTCCTGATCCATCAAGCTTGGATTATATTCACACTCCCATCCTAAAGTACTTTCCTTTGCAACTCGCACTCTTTCTTCTTCCCGACCACCCCGCAATTGGAACACAGTCGGCTTCTCGGATTTTGTGGCAGAATCAAAGATGGCCAAATGCGATGCACGACTGTGTTCAGCAGCAGAAAACCATTTTAGTATGAGAAAAGTAGAATTCGTACGTGAGTGCATTACTCAGTCGGAAGATCATAAACACGATGAACTCAGCCAATAGTGCCCTCCAAAATTGGTGCCTACCTACTATCTAGGTAAGGTAGGTAGCAGAGAAAGACAAGGAGAAAGAATGGGACTCGGCCATGAGCCGCAGATAAGCTTCCCGATCATAACTCCCGACGACCACCGAGAAAATGTGGAGATGAATGCGTAATTGGAGACGACTCCATTCTTCAACACAAACTTCGGTCCATCTTGCCCCGATATCTGCTTCATCAGAGGGGACTCTCGTGATCACAAGACTGAGTCTCTAGTCAATCATTAGCTTCTCTTCTGAAGTCATTGGGCAGTGGTTGCCTTCCATGATGTTAAACCCACCTTGTAGTGCCACCGGTGCATTCATTGTAAAGAGGCTCATCCCCAACTCATTATAACCGTTACCATCCTTCTTCTCCAACTCGTCCATCGTCACTTCTCTGTCATTTTTCTTCTTCGTCGCCCTCGATCCCAATACACCTTCTTGGCCTCATCTGAACCAATCAATCGCCAACGCTATCATGACTTCTGTCAGGGACTTCCCCAAGATCAAGGCCATAAGGTCATTCATTATTGGCGGCGTTGGGTCAGGTACGTCGTGTCACTCTTCAGCCACAAGAAGCGAGAGCTGGTGTGCTAACCAATTGTCATAACAGGTGGTGACTATCACAACGTCAAAGGTGGCCACTGGTACGCGCAACCAATTTCCATGAATCCTGCTTGGGCCGATTGCTAACAATTCACTTACAGGTTAATCGATAGCGATATCTCAACGCCAGCTTCAAAATGGGATCAATACAAGAAGTCACGAACTAGCTGGGGAATCAACGTCCTGGGCTCGTTCCTGGTAGAGATTGAAGCTACAGACGGAACTGTTGGTTTTGCGACTGGTTTCGGAGGTGAGTTTGATGTTCAGTCCATGGCGCATGAACAGAAAGTCCTAACAAAACATCAATAGGCCCTCCCGCCTGCTGGCTCGTCCACGAACATTTCGAGCGTTTCCTCATTGGCGCTGACCCTCGTAACACCAACCTCCTTTTCGAGCAGATGTACCGGGCCTCCATGTTCTATGGTCGCAAAGGTCTCCCCATCGCCATCATATCCGTCATCGACCTCGCCCTCTGGGATCTCCTAGGAAAGGTTCGCAATGAACCCGTCTATCGTCTCATTGGCGGTGCTACCAAGGAGCGCCTCGACTTCTACTGTACTGGTCCCGAGCCCACAGCCGCTAAGTCCATGGGCTTCTGGGGAGCCAAGGTTCCTCTGCCTTTCTGTCCCGACGACGGCCACGAGGGTCTGCGCAAGAACGTCGAGTTCTTGCGTAAGCACCGTGAGTCTGTTGGACCCGAATTCCCCATCATGGTTGACTGCTACATGAGCCTCAACGTCACCTACACGATCGAACTGGTCAAGGCTTGTCTCGATCTCAACATCAACTGGTGGGAGGAGTGTTTGTCGCCCGACGACACTGATGGCTTTGCACTCATCAAGCGTGCTCACCCTACTGTTAAATTCACCACGGGCGAGCACGAGTACTCCCGGTATGGTTTCAGAAAGCTTGTCGAGGGTCGCAACCTCGACATCATCCAGCCCGACGTCATGTGGCTCGGTGGTCTGACTGAGCTTCTCAAGGTCGCGGCTCTGGCTGCTGCTTACGACATTCCTGTCGTCCCTCATGCTAGTGGTCCTTACAGTTACCACTTCCAGATTTCTCAGCCCAACACCCCTTTCCAGGAATACTTGGCCAACTCTCCTGATGGTCGCAGCGTGCTGCCCGTGTTTGGAGATTTGTTCACAGACGAGCCCATTCCCACCAAGGGTTTCCTGACCACAGCGGACCTGGACAAGCCCGGATTTGGCCTGACCATCAACCCTGCTGCGAGACATAAGCTCATTCCCAGCGATTACCTCTTCAAGATGCCTCAAGTCGGGTCTCTTGCGCCCCCGAAAACCTCACAGGATAGCGAAGAGACTAGCAAGTCCAGTGGAACTCTTGATTCACTTGCGGCGAAGGTGGAGAGTCTTACAACCTCGACAACATCTTAATTAGTGTATTGTGACAGGTCGTTGTTGTGTCTTTATATATTGGTGCTGGGATTATGCTTGTGTTTACGTTCTTGTGGTCGCATGATGGGGTAGAGAAAAAGGCGTGGCCTACTCAATGGCTATGCATCGGTTGTCACTGAGGTATAGGATGATAGTTCCAGACAATGAAACAAAAAGTTCAAACACGCGTGGTGGTCTTGAATGACCCAATTATGAAAAGAGGTAAGCATCATACCCATATGTCGTGTCATGATAATGCAACACACGCTATTTTATTATCATCATACTTGTCGAGAATTTATGTGTATACCCTATACAATCAAACTCTAATTCAGACACAATCTTGACAATGTGGCCCACACAAAGGTGTGCACACCCCCAATTCAACCAGACAAGGGAAGTGAAGAATAAATGCGACGCTGAGACACATCATCTATGCATCGTGAGACGCACTTTTTAAAAAGGGACAAACGGTGACCGTCTAACGCCACCTCAAGACGGTGGCCGTTCTGTAAACCCACATCGTGCCCACCGTCACGATACCCACAGGCTCCAGTAAAGAAGCTGCTGGCTTGAGCGTCCGTACCGAATTTTGGGGATTTGTGGGAGCCGATGGATCGTCACTTATCTAAGTAGCGCGATATTGGGAATTCACGATCATTTTTGTGACACGAATTGGTGTTTTGGTTTGATGGCAATATTGCTCGGATGATAGTCTCACTTCGAACTCATCTCTCCATGCTAAAACTATGGCCCTAACCCCTGATCAAAAAAGCTTTTAGCTTGAGTCGCCTCCACAGTAGCTGGCATTTCCCCGCCGGATCTTCGTGTTAAAGCACACCGAGACGGCGACAAGGTCCATGCGGAATATGTCTGATTTGCCATATTGGCCTCTCACTAGTTGGTGCACCGAGGTCTTGCTCTTACCAAAATAGCAAAAGGACAACGTCGTCTCGGTGTTTCGGCGTGAGTACGCCCTATGTAGAGGCACCCGCCATTTTGCGCGGGTCATGATGGATACTAACCACCAAAGGAGGAGGGTCTCTCAAGGAAATGTGGGAGAGTTCGGTACTATTAAGAGCCGTTTCCCGCAAGTGAGGGGGAGATAATAGGAACAGAAGATTTGAACTTGTTTAATTCTTGATCGCCTCAAATTATTCAAAGTAAAGTCACAGCATACATCTCATTTAGATACTCACGTCGCAGTCTACATCCTCCTCACCTAGCGACCCCTCATCTTGTACGGCACGTTGATTCAGCCGACCAACAATCAATTGCTACTCAAATCGAACAATTCCGAGCGACCCTTGAGTACTCCAACGGTGTAGCAACCATCGAAATAAACATTTATAACATATTGCGCATACATACGAGCAACCATGTTGATGCCAGCAGGCCTCCTAGCCAACAAGACGGCTATCATCACGGGCGGCACAACCGGTATTGGCCGCGCCATCTGCCTCGAATTCCTGCGACAAGGCGCCCATGTCGTGGTTAACCATCTGGGCCTCGAAAAAGACAAGATTCACCTCGATTCACTCATCACTGAGGCCAAAGCTATTCGCGAAGCATCATCAACTGCTGGCCACCTCGAGCATCAAGCGGGTGACGTCCGCGACCCAGCTACAGCAACAGAACTAGTCAAGAAGGCTGTCGAGCACTCTGCTCACAAGAGGCTTGATGTGTGCGTGTCCAACGCCGGCATCTGCACCTTTGCTGATTTCCTGACACTTGAGCCGGATCTGCTTCACTCAACTGTGAGAACAAATCTGGATGGTGCCTTTTACGTGGTCCAGGCCGCCGCGAGGCAGATGGCACTCAACCAAGAACCCAAAGGAGGAAGCATCATTGGTGTCTCATCCATCTCAGCGCTTGTCGGTGGTGGCCAGCAAACACATTATACTCCTACCAAAGCGGGTGTTCTGAGCTTGATGCAGAGTACAGCCTGTGCTCTGGGAGAGCACAACATTCGGTGCAACGCTCTTCTACCAGGCACAATCCGCACACAGCTTAACGACGCCGATCTTGCTGACGATACGAAGAGAACCTACATGGAAGGGCGGATCCCTCTTGGACGAACAGGTTCACCCTCTGATATGGCTGGCCCGGCCGTCTTCCTGGCATGCCCCGAGCTGAGCGGATACGTAACAGGCGCACAGCTTCTTGTCGACGGCGGTCTGTTTGTCAACCTTCAATGAAAGAGAGAAGATTAAGCTCGTGGAGAGAAATGGGGATACGGGAAAGTGGAGACGCGGAGGCGGAGCACAATCACGAAGCGCAACCGAAACCTGGAGAAGTAGGCCGTAAACGAAGAAATCGGGAGGTTTCTTGTGGATATGAGTTAATTTCTACTCGAGCGGGGAAATTTCTTTCTGAGTCGTGGAACTTGTTGACTCGTGGAGTCTGGTGATGTCTGTACTTCCATGTATGCGACAGGGTGACCGGAGCCCCGGGGGCGGCGCTATTAACACATGGTTGACACGGGATCGCGGGGCCGGTCTCCAACGGCGGCGGCGGCCGGCGACTTCAGTTTTCGTTCTATTCGAAATGGGGCACATCCAAGGCATTGATCGATGCCCAATTTGGAAACACCTAGGGGTACTAATGCATATTTGAGGGGAAAGGAGAAAACCGGTGACAGGAGACATTCTAGGCACTCTGAGGCTGTGTCAATAAATAAAAGTTCAACCGCATATCGCGGCTTTTGGTTTTTCTCTCTAGACGTCAGAGCGCATGGAAAGTTTTACTGTAGATCTCTCCTGCACCACATCCGTTCGTACCACACTCTATGCTTGCTATTCAGGATTACCGTTGTTTTGACCCTCCATCACAGACCAAGAAACAAGAGAGATATTCTGTCTGATTCAGCAGAAACGGTGGAACGCTACATCCAAGCGGAAAATATCAACGTAACTAGTAAATGATAAGCAAGAGGTGGCTAGGATGTTGGACGGGAGTCGACCGAGGCTGTACAAGATACTTCGATCAAACCGTTTCCCCATGCACACATGGGTAGCCAGTACATGCCAACCAATCTCTTGGGTTTTCAGATAACGGCGGAATCGAACACCGCCATTTCTGGGAAATTCAAACTCTATTTGGCAGATCTTTCTTTCTAGAAATTCTCTGAGACTGAAGCGAAAAGAGTGACATCAATGGCTGTTGTCGAGGCCTTATGAGCCCACTACAAAAGAGGTGCTACATCATACTGTACCAAGGTCTATCCTACCGTTGAGCTCACCGTGTTGTTCAACTTGCAATTAACTCTACTTTCTTCTCCAGTATTTCCCCTCATTGTTGGCTTTCCTACTCCAGCAAACACAAGGATGCTGCATGGAATATTAATCGCGCGTGCCCCGCGCCGGCGCGAACGCTTGATCGAGACATTGAGGAGATACTGTATAGATGCCAAGCGCCATTATCCATAATCCCAGATCCCAGTAGGATTCGTAAATTCCTGACAGCTGTCTCAAGAGGCCGCCGAGTGACATATGATGGACCAATAAGATGTTCTTCCCGTAAACCGTGAGCAAGCGAGTAAGGAGATAACAAGGTAGGCATTAAACTCGTAAGCATGTTGTCGGAGAGTCAGAATGGAACTCTTGTAAGACAGGAAAATTATACGGTGACAATGATGACGATGACTACCGTATCAAGATGACAGCGAAGGCTGATGAGCCGAGCCAGGCTAAGAACAATCAAGCCAAAATCGGCTGGACCGAAGTGGTAGACCGGCGCAGCGACCTGCAGGAAGCGCAGTAACAAACTGCTCAGCCCGTGAAGGAACCAAACCCCTCGTGCTGGGACCCTGTGTGCGTGCTGCCCTATGCAGATCTGATCCGGATACGGAAGATAACCGTTATCTCTTGGCTGCGTTTCACATGCTTCCAGGCACAGATCTCGTTGTGTGGTAGAACGTAGGACGCACGTTGTGCAAGCGTAATTCTTGTGTTGTGTATTCGGTTACGCTATCACCATGTCATATATTGCAATTTTGTTATGTCGCATTTCTTGTTTCTTCCTGTTGTCGAGATCGCAACATGATTGTCGATTGCCATGCAACGCAACGCTTGTGAGACGGCGCGGCATGAATAATCGCTTGCTGATAGTACCAGCCGAATGTGGCCGTCCAATGTGTAGGTGGATAACGGACCACACTAGAGGGGCCGCACGGCATGGCTGATAGGGCTTCGGACCGGATCAGCGGGGCATATGCGGACCCTGAGCGGAGCTGCATTGACGTCACCTTGGACAACGGACCGAAACTGTGCACAAAAGAATAAGAGAAATTGACGAAACGGGATCTAGATTTGCGCAGCATCAGCGAATCGACTCTTGATTTCGTGACGTGTGTAGGCTGATAGTGGAGATGCCTCTTCCTACAGACGGTCACCGTATTGGCGTCATGGATTGGGATGCCTGACGGTGGATACTCAACCACTGTTGAATCCGGTTTGTCTAAGGAACCCGCGCTTGATGTCGTCGACCTTGCATTGGCTCTCACAAAGGCATTAGAGACCCTAGCCTCGAGCTCATGCCCTCACTCTTGGGATGACAGCCCCTGAATATTTCACCTGCAAGCCTCTTTTTGCTGTGCGTGGCTTTTTGAGTGGCTGACCTGAGACGAGACTGGCTGTAAATGGCCGACAGAGACCCCTTGATTGGTGATACGTACCCTGACAAGGAGCCTCAGGGTCCACACCAAAAAGTAGACTTCTTCATCTGGGCTTTAGCTCGGTACGGCATATCTTTACCGTTAGCAGACGCCACGGTGGTGTACCGTTTCACCCGATATCTGCTGCGATTCAAGCAAAGATAGGTAGATAGATAGGGGAATGAGCATTAATTGGTGATCATAAGCCACGTCTCACTTCTTACGTCTCATTTCCCTCATGTCCTACGTATGACAGAACTGCAGAGTTCTGACCGTCTGACCGTCTGACCGTCTGACCGTCTGTGACTCTGTGACTCTGTGTACCATCAATTATGATTATACCGGGTTGTTTGCTCCCAAAGGCCCCGGGTCCATTGCGTTATTTACCACCTGTTGCTGGACAAATAAGGACAAGGCATGCTTCGTGTCCTTGGGACCTGCTTGTTTCCCTGTCCGGCCATGACGTTCAGCGAACAGACCCAAGGTGAAGTTGAGAATGGAGTCGACCTGCGATTAGTGCGGCGACGGCGTCTAGAACCAGGTGCCAGGCTACAAAACCAGGATGATATGTGATGGGCCCGCCCCAGCCGCGGGGGAGGAACAGCACGTTGGCAGGAACTCTCGTAGTCAATACAATGGGTCCTGTGCAGGGGAGTAGTAAGCCACAAGTACATTATACCCACTCGACTCGCGCAGGCAGGTACCTTTGTCTCTGTCACTGCCGTCATCACCACCCTGACCTCATACCTCTTAAAGTTTTTTTTTCTGCTGCAACGAAAACAATGCCTCACAACAACACCTTGCTGTGGAACCTTTACTGTGGGTAAGGGGCATCAATCCATGGCTTACCACGGTTTCGATTGACAATGTCTGACTCGGCTACGGATAATGGACCCCGAGCTACGTATTGACGGGCGTCTACCGAAGTCGTCGATTCGATATCGATCAGAGAAAGCCATGGTCATGGACACGCCCGAGCCCACCGCCAAGATGACGCTTTGCTCGATGATTGTCCCAGCATCCTCATTTGCAAGGAATCTCACGCACTTTCCCAGTTACCCTCCGCTCGAGGTCTAAATCTATAAAGCCCCAGATTTCTCCCACCGTTCTTGACGGTAGAAATCATCATTCTCCAGCATTCCCCAGATTCAATATACACTATCACCATCAACACTCAAACACACAAATAGCTCAACGTTCCCGACTCGTTTTCGGTTGTCTCTTGATATCCATATCACCTCGAAGCATTTTCACCAATCCAATATCTCTCAACATCACGCGTCTCGAACGGTACGCGTGCGCCTGAACAGGACCATCAAAGTTCTAAATCACTACACAATCAGCATCAACACCATGTCTTCACAACAGACCGAATTTTTCAAGGACAACCTCCCTTCCCCTGGTGAGGTCACCACACCCGACTCCATTCCCAGCTCTCCTGAGCTCGGCAGCTCCAGCTCCAGCGACAGCATTGCCAGCCTTGGATCTCCCGTCTCCCCCCTCTCCCCTCCTGTTACCCAGCCTGTTGCCGACTCGTTTGTCTTTGCTTTCGATATCGATGGTGTCCTGGTACGCGGCGGACGAGCTATCCCCGAGGCTCTCCAGGCCATGAAGGTTCTTAACGGCGAGAACGAGTACGGCATTCAAGTGTAAGTGAATTCCCACAATACGCAGTCATTGATCCACAGGCCCCAGATTTATTCTGGAGAGGTCCACATTATCAGGAACATCGTGACATTGCCCAGGATATTGATCCATGCAGTGCTAACATATGTTTTGTAGGCCTCATATCTTCCTCACCAACGGTGGTGGTAAGACCGAGGAGGAGCGATGTGGTGATCTTTCCGCTCAGCTCAACTGTGACATCAAGCCTGGCCAGTTCATCTGCGGCCACACTCCCATGAGGGAGATGGCAGAGAAGTACGGCACTGTCCTGGTCGTTGGTGGAGAGGGTGAGAAGTGCCGACACGTTGCTGAGGGTTATGGTTTCAAGGACGTTGTGACCCCTGGTGATATTATCAAGCACAACGCCGCTACCACTCCCTTCCGCAAGCTCACCCCTGAAGAGCACGCCAACTCCCGTGAACGAGACTTCACAGACGTCGTCATCGACGCTGTCTTCGTCTTTGCTGATTCTCGCGATTGGGCTGGCGATATTCAGATCATGCTCGATGTTGCTATGTCCCAGGGTGGCCGTCTCGGTACCCGCAGCGAGACCAACGACGAGGGTCCCCCATTCTACTTTTCTCACAACGACGTTGTCTGGTCTGCCGCCCATGAGCACGTTCGTCTCGGTATGGGAGCTCTTCGCCGCATGTTCGAGATTACGTTTAAGGACCTCACTGGCGATAAGGGTGTCTTGCACACTCACGCCTTTGGCAAGCCTCAGGTTTCCACCTTTGAATTTGCTTCCCGCTTGATGGGTCAGTGGCGCCAGACGGAGCATGGCCTTGTCGCCCCCCCTGAGACTGTGTACTTCGTAGGTGACACTCCTGAGAGTGACATCCAAGGTACCAATGCTGTCAATAAGGTTGCCGACAACGACTGGTACAGCATTCTTGTCAAGACTGGTGTCTACCAAGACGGGACCGAGCCCGCCTTCAAGCCCCGCGTCACTGTTGAGAACGTTCTCGATGCTGTAAACCACGGCATCAAGCGTGAGATGGAGAAAAAGGCAGCAAAGGGTCAACTCACAAAGCCTGCCCTTATTCCCGACTCTGGTATCACCGAGATTGCCGTCGACATGGATGGCATCACTTTTTAAGCAGATGTATTCTCTTCTCTTCACATCTTACACTTTGGGATAACATCTTTTTTATTTCGATTTTCGGGGTTGAAAGGAGTTCGGGATCCTTTATCTTTCTTTTGTCATAGCATAGCCATGCGATATGAACTGTCTTTACGCAAGCATCTGCATTACGGCCCTTGCAGGTGCCATGGTCACATTACACATACAAGTTTTGAACGCTCGACAGAACACATATCATCGGGATAGACCGATGAGTTCTTGCTTCGAAGCCTTTCATCTTCCCTAGCTAGATTCTAACACCCTCATGATGCACCACCCAACTATACCCTTGATGCGCATCACATCATTACCATAGAACAGCAAAAAGATAGAAAAAAAAATCAAGGCTTTTACGTTTAATAGTATGATTGCATATGTTATACCGTGGTTTGTTGGTTGCGGTTGATGACATCAAATTCATTTTCTTTTCCTCTATTATGGACTGTCATGCACACACAATGTAGTGTGTTTATCTTGATCTCGCACAATTCCATACAATGTCATGCGACTGGGTAATATAAGATGTCGAGTCACGATATTTATGCCAAGAAAACCAAAGTCCTTCGTGAATCTATACACAAAATGAGCAAATTGTCGGTGTATCTACACGCCTGTTGTACATTGCAGTGTTTCATTCATTGAACAACAGCGTTAGGACGGATGCACGTAAAATACCTATCAAGGTAATTAGCAAATTCATTTCTCGATCCTCTCGATCGATAACATCCACAGTAGTCCCACCCCACGGACTTGTTTCGTAACTCTTCTTCGGTCGGAATCCCACTTGTACCCATATTTCGAGACCGAGGTCCAGATCTTGTTCAAAAGTGGCTCAGCTGGCGTCACATCTGTGACTGTGATTGTTCAGACGATCTTCATTATTTGACCGAGCCGTTGTTTCTTCATGGGCTCCCAGCTCCATTGTTGAAGATGTGCATATGCCGCATTTTCTCAACTGCTTGCAATGGGGCAGCGGGCACGAGTAGTTCGCGTAATTATCTACTAACAGTCAGATCACAGTAATCAAACCTTCTTAGCGGATAGGATTATACGCCTTATCTCCACAGCCCCGTTGCAAGTTGTTGAGATGATACGGTATGTAGGGATCATCATTGAAAGCTGGGGAGATGGTAAGTGACGCTCGCGATGACGACTCCCGAGGAACGAAGTTGTATTAGATACGACACGATACAGTCCACATTTATATTCTCCACGATGATGACTTTTAAATATCTGCTAGGATCTACAGATTACTTTGTTGAAGGCTGACGCAGAGTACGATCGCATCGACACCGTGGCTTGAGACCCAATGTTGACCGGAATGATAGGTCCGGTAACGTATAGTTTTGTGAATCCGTTCATGCTGGGTCATCCTTATCATGTTGATCAACACCCACATAATCCCTTTTGCTCTGCACTGTCCTTTATCTCCTCGTTGACCTCCTTGAAGACAAAGCCTCCCCACTGTGAGGTAGCTGCCCAGCCGGCCGCATCCACGATATGCTGTCTCTGCTTCTTCTGGCTCAGAGCTTCTTCAGCGCTTATTCCTAATGCAAAGCCACGGACGTTTTCGCGATCAACCCGCAACCATCCCTTCCAGCCTGTAGCGATATCACCAGCCCCTAGTCCGCCGACCACGATGGTTCCCCACCACTCACGACCAGCACTCACTCGGGCTACGTCGCCATACAGGAGAATGTTTTCTGCCTGGGCCACAAGAGCACGAGTTTGTTCCAGATCGCCTCGCGCTGGTCTTTGAACGTAGACATGCCGCATATGGGAGGATAAACAGGTCAGACGAGTGGCGTCGAAATGACCCTCAATGTCGATGACCAAGACGGCGTAGAGGTAAGGCGGGCTGATGAGATGTGATATTAGCATATAGAGAAGTGGAAGGTGACGTCCAGATACACTGATACCCGCGGCTTTTGTGTTATGAAAATGAGCCGCGGAAATCTCGTCGAGTGAAGGTATACGTGTTAATTTTGTTCGTTGGATATGGGGTTGGTGTTGAGTTTGAGTCGGGACACCCAAGGTACCGAAGCCCAAGGTGAGTGACGAGCGCAAGCCTCGAAGCATCTGCCAACATATCAGTGTTTCGTCCAGTTTTCGAGTTGTGCAAGGCGACCGAAAAAGTTGATAGTGTAAAATTGGTGATGTGAAAATATCATCATGGTATGGTATTTCACAACTCTGGGAACCTGACCACACAACTCTGAGGACTGTGGTGAATTAAAGATCTTTCGAAATTGTGTTCAGGATCAATCGAAAAGAATACATAATTCGTAGAGAACGAACCGACATATTTGAGCGCAATTTCTCACAGAACTCCTCAAGTATGATTGATAGGGAGGTGGTGATGCTGGATAGGTAGATAGAACCCGAAGGCGCAAAAAGGCTTAGGCCCGGATGGTCAACTCACCTCTTCCAGACTCATCTCCTCAACCTCCCCCAACAGTCGACTCCCAGTAGAGGCCTCCATCACTGACAACTGTGAGTAGACCAGCAATAGAGTTTCCTTTACTTTTAGGATCTGGCTGTCGGCTGCAGTGTCTACTGTCTGTGATCATGGGTTACCCTTGCCAAGTCTTCCACGCTTCAGAACTTCCAGAGCGTGTTCAAATCAATCTCAGCGGTCGCAAGCGCAAGTTAGAGCAGGGAGCGAAAAACGTAGACCTTTCTGGTTGCGAACTCCTCGAGATGTTGCAGTACAAATGCGAGATCAAGGAGCCTGTCAAGTGGGATAGTCCAGTGCAATGCTTTGCCGTTGAGCGATTGTTTCGAAAGTAAGTCAGACCGCCCTTGTCTCTATCTGAGATGCTATAGTTCTGACGTGCCTGTCAATTCGTGCAGATGCAAAGACAAGAAAAATTCATTCATGGTTGAGACGACGGCGTGGGAGGGTAAAGATTATCCTTCGGCGGGACAGAAAAGTGATGGAAACAATGGCAAAGACAAGGCGCCTCAACACTATCACTGGCCATTGAGTTGGCACTCACCCGATACAGCCAAATAAAACAGTCAGCCTCGCCTTCTCTTGCTAGATTGATGAGACGTCATCTGCGGTTGCATCTTAATTACATGCGACACCCTCTTCTCGAGAGAATAGTTTCGGTCATTTTACGAGACACCATCTATACCTCACAGCTAGTTTTTCCTAATAGCCGATACATATCACACTCTCCGAAAGATACCACAACAGCCTCCGATTGCATCGTCATAGAGTGGTGTTTGCCAAGTTGAATACTATAGATAACCGAGGGTTGAGTCATCTGCGAGGCTGCAACAGTTTGATGACGGCATCACCGGAATGGGCCGAGGTGCTCTCCAATTGATATTGGTATCAAAACATTATACGACGATTAAAAACGACTCACATCTGCTGGACTACAATACCATATCTTATTCAGGAGGAGGCATCATTTTTACCTTGTAATAAACTGGTTGCATTAATTGTTTGAATAGTCTTAGCAATGCCATTTGTATCATCAGAATCACATATCTCACCAGGTAACTCGCGAGAATGTACCAAGCGCATTACGACTCGGTTGCCCCTGCCCACAAGTGCATATACCACGCGACAGTCCCATATGAAGCCTTGGTGGTATTCTTCTTCTTTCTACCCAGCTACACAACAGACGAAACGTTGGCTAGCCAGCTTGACGGATCTATATGCACTCCCATCTCCGCCAATGCATTTCTTTCAACTGACGCAATATCGATTCGGCAACTCCTTCCTTTTACTCGTTCTTCTGAGCAGCTCGCTCCTCCTCGAGCTTGATGTAGTAGTTGTCGCGGGCGTTGGTTCGGGGCATGTGAAAGCCGTACCTATCACGGAAGGGTAAGTACTCTCGTTCTGCTGTTATAACATTTCGATAGCTAGATCCCTTACCAGAAGAAGTTGGCCATAACGAAACCGGAGCCTGTAAAGTTGCTGGTCAGCACAATGCCCTGATGGTTTCCGACCAACCATATCACGCGAATTGTCAGCTCCCCAAAGGTCCTCCTTTTGCAACAGACGATTGCCAATTCTTGTAATCCGGTTCAGTTCGTGGGATGAATCGACGTACCGAGGGCGATGCTGAGGTCCAGGACGAGGTTTCGTCGGAGCATCTAGCGTAATTGTCAGTCCACGAAAAGCTCTTGTAACCGGGATTCCTCTGGCCCGAGCGAATGCGAAAAGACGAGCCATTGAGTCGGGAGACACGTACACCGGTGATGGGTCGGACAGCCATTGTGATGAATTTGTTTTTACGAAGCGTTCGGCGGGGCTTTCGAGTGGGTGCAGTACAGAGGTGCTGGAGGTTTCAATGAGGTCGAGCAGTTCCAAGTTGATTCCGAAGATGGGCTGATTGTAAATCGCGCTAGCGGATTTCGATCACGTGCCTGCGCTAATCATCTAGTTCGATACTCCCGGCTCAACGGCGGCAAAATAGAATCAATGGAAAAGAATCTCGCCCATTGAACGGCCCCGAGTTGGAAGGCACATCCTGTGAGAGCGACTCAAAGAGACTGGTTGGTTTGCAGAGCTCGATAACATCTGCAACCATGAGTCTCCGACTAGCCGCCCGGCGGTTTGCAGTATCAGGTACGACGATACTCTGCTTGCCTTGCTTGTTTTGCCGCCCAATTGGCTGTTAAATTCACAAAGACTAACTAAGAGCTTCTCAATATAGCAAGGACCGCGCAACCTGTATCAAGCACACCCTCCCCGGTCTTCTCTGCCAACTTTGGACCCTCTGTACAGCGACGACACAAATGGGCCTCAAATCTTTTCAAGGGATGGGGCAAGCCCAGGAACAAGGACGCTGGAACAGTGGCAAGTCTGGATCCCACATCTCAGCTCGACAACCCCAAGAGCCGTGAGGAATATCTTCAGAAGAGCATGTATAGCGGCGTCGAGGACAACATCTTCCAGGACGAGATCGAAACATCCAGTACCGAGGCTACACCTGGAGCCCCCGAGACCGAGCAGAAGACCAAAGAGAATATGGCCCTGGTTGTGGACCCTGATCCTCGAAGTCGTGTCCGTTGGCAGCGAAAGAAGGTTATCCAGATGGTTCGACGCAACGGCCGTTTGACAAAAGAGGAACGTATTCAAATGACAGAACGACAACTCTTACACAAGACCGAGTTCATGCCTACAAGTGTCAAGAAACTCGTCATGCTGGCCCGTCAAATTGCTGGCAAGAGCGTCGACGACGCCATCTTGCAGATGAAGTGGTCCAAGAAGAAAATGGCGGCTGAGATTGGATATTACCTTGAGGAGGCTCGCGATCTGGCTATTGCCCAGCGCGGTATGGGACTTGGAAAGGTCAACAATGAGACTTTGAGAACCCCCAAAAAGATCCAGACACTCGACGGCAAGTGGCTGGAGATTGAGGATCCCACACGCATGTATATTGCCCAGTCCTGGGTCGGAAGGGGGCCTTGGCGAGGAAAGAAAATTGACTATAAGGGTCGTGGACGCATGGGTATTATCAAGCATCCCAGTACAAGTATGATACCATGCCTATCCCTTTATGATTCAGAAGATACTGACTGATTTATCCAGGTCTAACAGTCCTGCTCAAGGAGGAGAAGACAAGGATACGAGAATATGAGGAGCGGGTGGCTAAGAAGAATAAGAAGGGACCCTGGGTGCATCTACCCAACCGGCCGGTATACGGACAAAGACCATACTATTCATGGTAACAAACGAGTCTGCCATCTGCATCATTGGAATTTGAAAAGAGGCGGAGAATTGAATTGCCCACATGAGGCCACGATGTAATTTCTCAGAGAAACTTGTAAGATATGTACAATGAATGAGATGTATACTTGATCAAACACTGGCGCTCTCCCACTCGCGAGTCAAGTGGTTGTTATGACGTTTCCACAGCCACTCGAACTTGTCTCTTTAAGTGCATTTGTGAGCTTCAACCTTGAGTAGCCGTGCATCACTATCAAAACCAAAGCTCGATTCGACGTAAAACATTATCTTCACTCATAATTTAGGAGATGTACTGATGTACTGAACCCAGTCACAATAGGGGAGCTTCTCCTGTGCAGGTGTAAAAAAGAGCACGCAAGTGACAGCTGCCTGCGTTATATTGAATCTGCCATTATCTCACTTAACCGCCAATATTCCCCACATGTTGGCTTAAACCATGTGCCGTGGTTCCTCTCGAGGAAGCATGTCTTCGTATCGATGGGACATAAGCTCGAGATCATATCCGTGCTTCTCGCCGATCGACCCTTGATCAGGTGAAGGATAACTACGGTCTCTGCTAGCCATGGGCGGCGGTGACATCCCTCCCAAGTTTCTGTGGGAGTTGCCTTGATTCTGATGTCTCCTCCAGAAGAAAAAGCCTGCAACACCAAGGGCGAGAATACCGATAGTAACTCCGATACCAACACCGGCTTTCGCAGATCCGGACATGCCGCCTCCGGATGTGTCTTCGTCTTTGTCAGTTTCTTTCTTGGAAGAGTCCGAAGTAGCAGCAGCCCCAGCAGCTTCAGAAGTTGCAGATGAGCTGTCAGTATCGGTGGTAGAAGCGGATGCTTCAGTAGCCTGTTCAAAGCATTAATTACCCAGTCATACCAAAGGTTGCAAATTTGAGCTCACCGTGGGTTCGGCAGTTTCAGCCGAGTCAGTGGCAGTAGCCTCAGGCGCTGCTGAAGTTTCTGGGAGAACAGCAGGAGTCGATACAGCTTCGGTAGTTTCGGCGGCAGCAGGAGTTGCAGCAGCACCAGTAGTCTCGGGCGCATCAGTGGTCTTAACGGCAGTAGGGGTTTCAGATGTCGCTGCTGCTGCTTCGGATGTAGCTGCTACATCTGAGGTTGAGGTCGCAGCAGCTTCCGGAAGGGCAGGCACTGGTTGACCTTGGTTACGTTAATCATAGCTGCCATGTGCCGTAAGACCATGCTAGAAACATACCAGCGCAGAATCCGCTGCTCAAAAGGCTGGTGATAGCAGCGTCTGCGGCATTACACGACGGTGCTCTCGCACACTCGGCAACACCCTTCACAAAATTTGTAGAAACACAGATGCACCCGGCTTGAGTAGCATCTGCGCAGCCCACAGTCGGCTTGACGGATTCAATACATGCATTCTAGAGACATCAGCATCTGGTTCGTGGCAAATCACGGAGCGGTCTGCTATTCACTTACAACACAGTCCTGAGCATAGACGCCGAATGTCTGTAGAGCGCCCAGCGCCACCACAGTTGAAAGGGAAAATCGCATATCGAAAGGACGACGTCACAAGGCCAATTCCCGTTACTTTGATTCGTGGGTAATTCGAATTGTACGGTGTGAAATTCTTGTGTGAGGGAGAATAAAAGGAGCCGTTAGTTAAGGCGCGATATTCAAATCCAGATACGGCCACGAGAAGGACGAGAATGCCGGTTGAAGCTGGCAGAGGAATAGTAATTGCCGCACTTGAGTTGAGGAATGAACACTGAGGATTGCCGGAACAGAAACCTCCAAGTAGAAGCGAAAGACGAGATGTCGGAAAACGTTATGTAACGTAACAGGAGTTGCTTGGTTTAACGTGGCACTTGATGCAGCAGCGGATGCAAGCCTCCGAGAGGAATACGAATGGGATGCCTCGTGTCTGTGAATATCTGGTCGTCTCGTCGCCCACGGCTTGAAAATAATTCGATACAAGGCACGAAAGAAGAAAGAAAGTAAAAAAAGAATAATAAACAAATGATCGACCACAAGGAACGACTGAGTTGGATGGCGAAAGAAGACGAGGGCCACTTGAAAGAGTGAAAGAGCCCGGCACAAAGGAAGGTGATGGTGAGAAGTTTAGTTAGGTCACGTCAAGGACGAGAACAGAAGAGAAGCTGTTGGACAACAGGAGCGAGAAAAAAGGTGGGTTTGCGTGGTTTAGGTGACGACCACAAGCCAAGGGAGAATGAAATGAGATGAGATGAGCTGAAGCGAGCGAAATGCCGTGGCCGTGGAATGAAATGGACGGACAGTGAGTAGGTAGTGACTGGGAAAAGATGGAACGGGGGGCCTGTTAAGATTGCACTGAGGTCAGAAAGAATGCAGGCCCGGGAGTGTAAAGTAAGAGAGAACGGGAATGAAACACGAGGTTATGGAAGTTATGTTATGTATTGCACAGACAAGGGCGACCCAGTTCAACGGGTATCAGATCCCTCCCAGAGGAGGTGACCTCTACGCTCCACTACCAATCAGACGACAGTTGTCTCCTCTTGATGCCCCCCATCTTCTCTATTTCTCTTTGTTCAAATTCTTTGTGTAAGTGCGCCTCTAGAGGCTTGGCTGCCTTGCAACACCATTCACAACCATTTGTAACGTCTGAGAGAGGGGCCCGATCAAACATCACGAAACTGACAAGCGCTGCCACTACTACCCCAAAATAGGGGGCCAATCAACTTGCAAGGCAAGTTCAAGGAAAGAAAACTGCCATTTAGGGCGGGCGGGGTTTTACTTCTGAAGTGGAAACTCGTCTCTCCTGGCGCCAGGTACTAGCGTAGAGTATCCTGGCTCCCTAGCTCAACCGGCCAGTTCATCGTCCAATAACCATATTACAGTGTGGACTCACTTGTTTCATCAGATTATGGATGCTGATGTGTATTGCTGTACCTGCAGCGACCAACAAACATCACCTTTTCTGGATCTTTTTCGACTACTCTCCCCAACTACCTACCAACTTAGGTACTTGCTTGCTATCCATTTCTAAATAACCAACAAACTTTTTTTTCTTCTTAGGTAGTTCGAGACTTTTCCTTTGTCCCTGTTCTCCCATCCATCACCACCATCTGACGCCCGGGCCTCTTTCTAACTGATACATCTACCTCAAACTCCTATGCGTCTGGTACTCCCCGCTCATTGATGACGCTGCTCCTTTAACGTACACGAGACGAGCACATTGACCGCAAACAAAGCCCTACTCTAACAGATGCTATAACGCTCATGCGCAAGGCCCAAAAGTAGCCGAGTCATAGAAACGAAAAGCTTAACGGACGGCGCCATTTTATGTAACCCACCTTCAAAGGGCTTTGCGACTTTTATTGGGATGTGCAAAGCCCCATCCTGGCTTCGGCAACCATGGCAGGCCCCATAACAATGTCAGTGAAACCATCCAGGATCCGGCATTAAAATCCATGCAAATGACCATAAACGAGCGCAAAGGCAGCCGACTCCGTATTATCCGTATACAGACAGAAGACAGACGGCAAGCGCAATGGAGCGCCAAATCTCAACCAGCATTCTGATTACGATAATTGCAAATACGTGCATAGGTAGTCTACACGGCGTTCAACGAGGCTGACAGTGGCTTCCAGACAAACAACATTATGACGCACGTAATTGCGTGCAATGACATTCACAATCGTCGGATATCTGATCAGTGGTGGTTCACAATACTTCCTTTCCAACGACTACACCATACTCGTCTGGGTCGCGTAACGACGGGTGGTATATAACTCTACATGTGGAGGACCAACATCACTTGACGATTTGTGGTGTCGTTAACAGACGACGGAACTCTTGTCGTCCCATTGTACCGTAACTGACATGATCTTGATGCAGATTCACTCTGAATTGACATAAAAATAAGGACTATTGTTTACTTATATACTTAGCTATGAAAGTTAGGAGGTCGATTTACCCCGGCTGTCAGTCGATGTACGTTAAACATGAGGCGTCCCCAGGGTGTTTGTCTTAGCGCGAAACAGTAGCCTCTCGGGAGGTCCGGGTACCTCCTGGCCGACTTCAATGCCTTGACACAGAACACCTATTCTGTCTTACATAGGCTCGGGAGGGAGGATAAAGTCAAGAGAGAGAAGAAAACAACGAAATAAAGGCGAATCTGAAATGACGACCAAAACGCTGGTTTAAACCGGGCTATCTCTGTCCAGACTTTTCCCGATCGACCACATTTGCAGGCATTTAGCGCATATTAACCTTTGACTGATCGGCAAAGGCCTCAAATTCATGTCCACAGCTGTCATTGTCCAGTGGTTGTCTTCCTTCTCAGCCGCTTGGCCGGTGGCTTTTTTGGTCACTTGCCAAATATTCAGGGACGCTTCTTCACATAGCTGTCTTGCGATATTGAGCTCCGTGTTCGGGTGTCTCTCATATAAATGTCTATTGGAAACTATGAACAATCATGGCTACAGCTATTCCTCGACCAATTATATAGATGAACCGACATCCTCGTACCTAAGTTTGAAGGCTCGTTGACCGTCAGCTCTTCACAAAGCTGGAGTGAACGAAGGTCTGGACTTAATGATTACCATGACCTCATTTGAATCCCAACCTAACCGACAGTAGTCGACTACATGGTCATATTAGGCTCCTATAGAAAGATGAGAGTAGCGGTCGGGTCCATGTATCCGGACTAATTACAATCGCGTGTACAGACAAAAGCTACGATGATGAAGCAACCAGATTATGAAGTCTATACGGATACGAATATCGGCATCAGAATATATGACTCACATTATCAATACGCCTTTTCGTGACAATAAACACTTTTTTTTTTTCGAATGGGAAAAATAAATACCTGCTATTGATGTCAAGTTCTGGGATGAATTCAAGTATAGAAATATCGAATTGTCGATTCTTCTGCACAGTCACTGTACTGAAAAAAAAACAAAAACACACTCCGATTAGGGTGCTTCAGCGAAGAATCATCATTACAGCAATGTACATACAATGAACATGCAATGACCAGCCGTACAAGATATGCGAGTGCTTTGGGAAAGAATATATGTAGTATACTGAAGGTACGAAGTACTGTTCTTGGCTAAGATTCTTGACTTCGAAATTTATTTGAATACCTATGTAATGAGGTTCATGAAACTTCTTTTTTACTCAAGATCAGAAGACCAATGTTGACTGCTTGCCCGAGCTTATATCGTGCTGGCAAGTGAGTGGCACAACGCTCAACTCAGTTGCAATTAATGTTTTTTTTTTGGTAGCCTAGAGTCCATCTCGGTCCACGATAGGACATTCTCATATTTGAATTGGAGGCTTGAAATCAAAGACGATCAACTGCTAATTTGAGTCCATGATCTTTTGTCCTCCAGTGCTTGACTGGAGGTTTTTGTAGACAGGCAGCCCGATCTGGCCGTGCGCCGGGAATAATGGTTCAGATGTAGTAATTGGCACGACCGACGGAGAGGGAGCAAGTCAAAAGATGGCTCGTTACACATTTGCCTGGCAGGACCGGGTCGAATTAGGGTCTAGACTCTGGCTGAGCTTGTGTGTTTGGGGAATGGATCGGCTCAGCGCCAAAGGGACCTCAAAGCCCTGTATGTAGCAGTACCTTACGGATACTCACTGGAGGATAAGAATGCAAATGTGGAAGCTGAGGTGCGAAGGCACTTTCCTCTTGGAAATAAACTGCAAAAGGGCGTATCCGCGTCTTCTGCCTGGCCGAAACAACTTTAAATCGTCGCCCCCTAATCTGCATCAAATCGAAAGACGCAGCTTACATCCGGCTTCGGGACTGAGGTACCTATACTTTCAGTGGACTTCGAGGGATTACATCATTTCGACGACCCTCCAACTCGCTTCCCGTGCTTCTGGGAAATGCACATCCCTGTACTAAGTTAAGTTAAGCTAAGTTAGTCACTAGCCTACGGTGTCGGGTCGAATTATCGAGAGCAGCTGGAGCCCTTTTTTCTTCTCCCACTTCACGCGCGCAATCTTGGAGACTCGACTCACACGAGGCAACTGCTGATCAACAACCCCGGGCAGTGTGGCCTCGAATCAAGCCTCAAATATCCTCTCCTTCCCTCATCGAGGCGGCATTTTGCCAAGCTTCGCGCTGCTTTCCTTCCTTAAATCTCATACAGCTTCCTTCCGTCGTTGGCCTTGCCCTTGATCCCGACCGACCTCGCGACACGTGCCTGCCTACCGTTGCTCGATCTTTCCCTTCCATCTTCCGCTCTCTACCGGTTCAACAACTGCCACCCATTCTCACTGCAAACCGTTTCATGCGCTTTTGTTCTGGCCTTGATCACCCAACCTCGAGCATCGTGTGATGCGCTATCAGATCTCTGATCCTCGCGCGCCACAAACATGGCTAACCTAATAGGCGAAGACAACTGGCTTGCTTACATCGAAGAGGTCGTCCGCAACGCCTCCGACCTCGAACAACGTGTCAATGTTGTCGAGCACTACAAAAGTGCGGTGGGCGCTGAGCCCGGCAGCCTACGCATCTGGCTTGCCTACTGCAACTACTTCTGGTCTTTATGGGAAGCTACCCAAGCTCCTATGGGAGAAGGCTGGTCTGACGAGGAGCGCATGCTTGGCAGGGAGCTCTTCTCATTTGGAGCTGCTCTTGACTTGTGGCAGCAAGGCTACGAAGCTATCCGCTACCGCCTAGGCGATAGCCACCAGCTCTGGGACCGCTGGGTGTCACTGGAGATGGAATTGCTAGCCAAAACAAGGACCCCCGAAGGCATCAAGCGCATCACTCACCTGTATCGTAATCGCCTACTGACTCCCCATCTCACCTGGGACGAAACATCTCAGAACTTTTCTACTTTCCTGTCCGAGTACAACCGTGCTGTATGGGAGGAATCCATGAAGGATATCACCACCGATGCCCAGGAAACGAAGCGATTGATAACCGCACGTGAACCTTACGAGTTTGCTCTGAAAAAAGCAGTAAATGCTGGTGACATTGAAGCCCAGAAATCGGCTTTCAATACGTATCTCGAATGGGAGATGCTCCAGAGCAAGCGCAGCAATGACAGTCCCGAGATCGGAATCGATTTATGCCGTGGCCTCTATGCCCGCGCTCTTACTGGCGCCCTTGCTACAGACCAGAACACCTGGCACGATTACGTCGTCTTTCTCTCCTCTTCTAATACCGATCTTCAAGCACCGAGTAGTCTACTTGACGTACTCAAAAGATCCGTTCAACATTGCCCATGGTCAGGTCTCCTCTGGAACAGATACATCATGTGCGCTGAAGAGGCCAGACTTCCGTTCGGGGAAGTTGAGTCTATCAAGCATGCTGCAACATGTGAGGACCAATTAGTTAAGGACGGTATGGAGGGGATGATAGAGATGTATGTGGCCTGGTGCGGTTTTCTGAGGCGCAACGCCATGGATGCTACTGCCTCAGATGAGGCTGTTGACGTTGCCGACGTTGGTCTCGGCGCGGCCCTTGAGGATGTTTCAGTTGTAGGAAAACGACTTTACGGCAAGGACTTTCAGGGCGATCCCAAGTTCCGGCTTGAACGTATCTACATTCAGTACCTCTCAGAGAAGAAGGGTGCCATTGATGAGGCCAGAGCTCAATGGAATAAGCTTGCCTCCCTCCAGGTCCACGCAGATAACCATGACTTTTGGTTTCGGTACTATATGTGGGAAATGCTCATCTTTTCGTCCACTGGGGGCCAGGACAACAGAAGTCCCACACCCTCGTCTGGCGGCGGCAACTATCGAATTCCCACTTTGGCAACCGCAGTTCTCACCCGCGCTGTTGCCCGTAGAACTCTGGACTGGCCCGAAAAGGCTCTGGAAGTTTATATGCAACATTGTAACGATTATGAAATGCCACTGCCATTACGAAAAGCAGCGGATCGGGTGCACAAGACCGAAAAAGATGTAAAAAGGCGCAGAGAACGTGAAGAGCAGGAGAAGGCAGCGGCCTATGTTGCTTACTACTCTGCCCCTGAGGCCCAGGATCAGGACCAGGAGACCAAATCGCCAGGCGGCTCTAAGAGGAAGAGAAACGTTGAGGGAGGCCATACAGACGAGTCTGAAAGCAACAGCAAGCGACAAAAGAACGAGTCCCGCGGACCAGAACCAGAGCAGGCTTCTGCAACAGAACACAATCAACCTCCGAAGAGGGATAGGGAGAACGCAACAATCCTAGTCTCAAATCTCCCCGGCGACGTTACGCAGACAAAGCTCCGACAGTACTTCAAAGACTATGGTCACATCAATAATATTACTGCTCTGATGCGTGACGAGAACACGGATTCCGCAACAGCACTCATCGAATTTAGGACGCCCGAGGAAGCTCAATCGGCATTGCTAAGGGATGGCAAGTACTTCGGCCAGTCTCAGCTGACTGTTGAATCCGGCCACGACTTGACAGTGTACATTGCGAACTATCCGCCTGCTGCTGACCAGAAGTACATTCGTGACATTTTCCAGGATTGTGGTGAGATTCTAAGCCTAAGATGGCCAAGCCTGAAAGTCAATACACACCGACGGTTTTGCTACATTTCATTCCGGGACCGAGACGCGTCGGCAAAGGCTGTGCGAAAGGAGGGAACAATCCTCGAGGGGCGTTACAAGCTACTTGCTAAATATTCCGATCCCAATCACAAGAAATCTCGCGAAGGTGCGCTTGCGGAAGGCCGAGAGATTCATATCAACAATCTGGATCGATCGGCCACCGAGGCTAGTTTGAGGGAAGTTTTTTCCAAGTATGGCGATGTCACAAGAGTCAATGTTCCCCAAACACTGTCAGGAAAGAACAAGGGGTTTGCGTTTGTTGACTTCGCGACCAAGGAACAAGCCGAGAAGGCTGTGTCGGAAATGAACAATACCAAGTTCAGAAGTCAAATTCTCGAAGTTTCTCTTTCCAGAGAGTCAAAGATAAAACCGGCATCCAAGACTATCATTGCAGACAACGCCAGAGGCTCGCCAGCACCTCCATCTCGTGATGCCGAGGGCGACGAAACCATGCACGACTCCCCCAGCGATACTCAGGCCAAGCCAACGGTAGATGACATCTCGGCCAGAACAATTGCCCTTATGGGTCTCCCCGACACCGTTAACAATGCGCGAATTCACGCACTCGTTGAGCCTTTCGGTGCTATTGTCAAAATGATCGTCTTGCCCGGCAACGGCGGTGCCAAGATCGAGTTTGCTGATGCAGCCACCGCAGGCAAGGCGAGTCTGAAGCTCAATAGTATGGAGTTTGAGGGCCACAAGCTCCGAACGGGCACCTTGGACGAACTTCGCCATGCCAAGGCAGAGCATAACCACGACCTTATCGTTTACGGTAAAAAAGAAAAGCCCAAGAGTGCTGGTCCCTCATCTGCCACACTCATGCCTCCACCGACTACCTTGCGCCGCCCTGTACTGAGCAAACCCGGCCCGCGTCGAGGTCTTGGCTTTAAGTCCAGTGGCCCCAAGCTTGCACATAATGGCGACGCCGAAGTATCGACTAAGAAGAGCAATGCTGAGTTCAAGGCCATGTTCCTCGCTAGTGGTAAAAGTAAGAAAGAGGAGAAAGAGGAGGGGAGCAAAGAAGATGAAACGCAAACGAAGGGCTGAACCTTGGCTTGGAGGTGCCATGATGTAGCATAATGTATTTTATCACAAGCTCGATGATATCCAGGGGGTTAGAAGGATCAGATGAAAAAAGAGGTCTCTTTCGGAATGGGACTTTTTAACTAGTTATTTATTGAGTTGTTGAACGAAGCAACTGTGTCCTTGTTAGGTGAAAAATATCTATTGCAGTTCCAGTGTTTGCTTCGCATTGTCATTCCATATTTCAGTAGACTCTGAAGCTTGTTGATCTCTATGTCCAATGCACTCCATAAAACGCTACGTGTTGTGAACATTTGCCTCACTACACAAACAGCCGTATCTTTCGGAATAAGTCTACTGACTTCCAGGGGTGATATTGGTTTTCTCTCATTCCTTCGGTCCCCTTTGTTTCCAAGCCTGAACGGCACACCTGACTGAGTTACACTTCGGATCATGCCTTGAACGCTATTCCAGTAGCAGATCTTTCTTGTCCAAAGTCTTGTGTGAAAATTCTTTGCCAAACATCGAGCCACCTCTCCTGCTGAGCAGTGGGTAATCTGCCTGGTTGCTTGAAAGAACGAGTAAGGAGTTCTCGTAGACGTGTCCGAAGGACCTTCATGACGAGCATCGTCTTCCAATCTGGAACAGCGAAACGACCTCGATTCGCATCAAGAACAATTACTCCAGAATACATCTAAGATTTTATATATCAGCATTACGTCGATGACAAAGTAACGACAGATCTTACATCACATCGTACATCGCCACATAGAAGAGCGATGGCGAATCCTTCCACAGCCGTAGCTTCATGGGCATGGTATACGCTAGTGCGCATGTCAGTCAACTCATATTTCTCTAGAATGGCGAATACTTACGCTCTAGACTGCATGATGTGATAGTAAGAAAGCCAGCGGACATCATGACGGCCCCGATTAACGGACGACGGATGGAGACTGATCGACTGGTTCGTGCCAATATTCCTGAGGCCCTTCGATCCTGGTACATCTCTTACCAAGATCTTGGGGTAGAAGCTCCAGGCTATGACCGATGCCGAGACGACATCGTTATCACTGTTGAGATTGACTCTGCGAGGTATATCGTAGAACTGCTGCTGCCTTCGTCCTCGACCACCAGAAAATCGAGCCCGTGATAGAGCTCGTCGCTCCTCTTCAGTGAGAGAAAGAAAGCCAGAATCGGCAAGAGAAGTAAGTAGTTGTCCTTTCAAATCTTCAATGTTGGCAAGAGTTTGCTGGCTTAAAAAGTTTTTACGGCAGAATTGAAACTCCTTTCCTCCACCGCCAGCAGACTGGCATACTCGCTTCCAAGCCAGGTAGGCGTTATATATAGTAAGGAGATCAGAATCCCCTCGACGGAAGGCCATGCGAGCGTTGTCTGCCTGGGTTCGCTGGCCAAATGGGGCAGAGAAAGGCGATTTGGAAGATAGAATAGCAGCCACAGTGATAGCCATATCCAAGCATTTAAAGATGACGCCATACAAGATGAGTTTTCCCAAAAACACATCCAGAGGTAATCGAGCCAATTGATGTCCAAGTGGTGTCAGTTCCTCAGCTTGTGTCAAAGCACGAACGTCCACAAGAGCGTCAACAGCTCGGCGAATGTTTTTGGCTGAGGGCGGATCAAGGGCATCGCCCAAGGTCTCCTCGATTCCTCCTATTTTGCATATTTTGACCCGAATTGCCAAGTCTTGCAATGAAAGCCTGAGCATTTCTGGCGTTTGTTGGTCACTTATCAAATTATCATGGCGAAATTTAGTAAACATGTGGAAGCATATGCCTTCTTGCACACGGCCGGCTCGGCCTCGTCTTTGCTTCGCATTTGCCCGTGAGATGAAGGTATCGATCAGCCGCGAAAGTTGACGCCTCTCATCGAACCGCATCTCGCGATGCTTACCAGTATCGATGACACATGTAACATCGGGGATGGTGATTCCAGTTTCTGCGATATTGGTGGCCAAGACGATCTTACGGATTCCTGGGGGTGGAACGAGGAACGCCGACTCCTGGTCCTCTGTTGCTATGGTAGAATGCAGGGGATAAACCAGCCAATCTTTCGCAAACCTAGGATCTCCGAGCAACATATCGTTCAATGTACGGATTTCCGCAATACCTGGCAGGAATACCAAAATGGCTTTGCTAAAATTCTGCAGATTATCGTCAATGGCAACTTGAGCGATCAACTGGAGGATAAGATCAAATTCGATCCGGTACTCATCAATTTGTGCCAAAGCTGATCGTGTTCTCGATGAATATCCTGCGAGGCTTTTTGAGATATCGGTCTTGGTGTTTTCCCCTTCGCTCTCGGCTGGGTCATCGTCCAGGTCGACCATCTTGTCCGGCTCGGCATCTGCAGGCATATATCCAGTGAGATCGATAGCATCTTCGAGATACCTAACCTGAACTGGAAATGTTCGTCCAGGAACATTGAGAACTGGTGCACCGCCAAGATAAGCGGAGAAACGATCCGCATCAACCGTGGCAGACATGAGGACAACCTTGAGGTCTTTGCGCCTTATGAGCAGCTTTTTCAGGACGATCAGGAGGAAATCGCTATCGATCGAGCGCTCATGGACTTCATCGAGTACCAAATGGGTCACCTCCTGGAGGTCATTAGAGCCTTCGAGCATTCGCATTACGATACCTGTGGTTGCGAATACTAGTCTTGTTTCTCTGGAGGTGTTGGCTTCTAGTCGGATAGAATAGCCCACCAGAGATCTGTTTGTTCCAAGCTCATTCCTATTCTCACCGAGCTCCTCGCTCACGCGTCGAGCAAGAGAGATGGCAGAAATTCGCCGAGGTTCTGTACAGTAAATTTTGCAAGGCTTTCCGCGGGAAAGCTGATGTTCGAGCAAGAAAGATGGTACTTGAGTACTTTTTCCGCTATAGGATGGTTAGTCAAATGCCTTTGAAGGTGAATAAGTTATTAGATCAATTTACCATCCAGTCTCACCGCAGACAATGACCACCTGGTTGTCATCGACAGCAGCTAATACTTGCTCTCTGAAACTCCACATGGGGAGTTGCATTCGGGATTGCTAGTCTCGTCAGTTTCGGCTCAGGCATCCGTTCATTCCACTACTTACTAGCATCGTTTGAAACTTGCGTGTACTGGATTTTTCTGCCCAGACTCTCCGGTACTGCTCCCCGTTTGTAGTGTTCTGTCTCGATCGATCCTGGCCGCCGTCATCGCCAGAGTCGTTGACATGTTTGGCGCCGCGTCCTCGGAACGCCCCGTGAATTATGACGCCGTCTTCAAGCTCTTGGTCATTACGTTCGCGGACTAAAGTCCTCAAGTCCCTTACTACCTCTCTGTCTTGCTCGTCTACCTGTGCTTTCCTGGCTTCAGCTAACTCTGCCCAAACGTCCTTCCAGACATGAGCAAGCCTGAGGATAACCTTCTCGTCCTTGACATTGCCACTGAACGTGTAAAACAAAGCCGCAGTGGACACGTATGATTCAGACTGCTTAGCATCTGGCGTTGCAATGCCCGTCATTGCAAATGTGAATCTGAAAGGGTCCGCTATGATCTCAACGTCTGATGATGCCGCTGGTGGTGGAAGTTCCTGGGGCTTATTCCAGACGATTTCCACAGCGTGACGGTTTGCGAAGGAAGCATCTGACACGATAGTATATGATATCCTTGCAGAAGAGTCTCTATATTGGTGATCAACGTCATGCATTGAAGGTGAAGTAATCATATCACAGAATCTTACCTCGAACGACATGCTTCCTCCAGAGCTCTCCGGGGACTGATACCTGTCGACTTCCCAAAGTCTCGAATCACGATTTGCTTTCCATCGGCCGAATTGACCACCATACGGTTTTCGCCTGTACTTGCGTCGACCTCGTTCTGTGGCAGAGATGCAAATAGTCCACTGATACCGTCTTCGTCTTCATCGTGTGTCTCGGCCAGTATTTCAGCAGCAACACGTTCAGCTTCTTTGTTGATTTCATCGTCTGATTCTTCCAGGGCTGACTCCTCCTCCGCAGCTGAATTTGCGTCATTTTGATCTTGGATCTCTTGCTTTGCGGCAGCAAATTGCCTTTCTAGATCAACTCTCCGAGTTTTCCACTGCACATCGGCTTCATACTTGTCGAACAAGACGTCAGACTCGATCTTCCTAATTTTTGCTTCGAGTTTTGCAACGGCGAGCTCCTCTTCGGGTTTTCCGGTCATAGAGCTATCTGCGCGGTTATGGTTACGTTCATGTTCGAGCAGTTTTTCTTTGGTCTCCAGATACTTTGAAACAAGCTCGTCTGGCTCTATATCACTGTCGCAGGTGACCGCCACCTTTTTCGTCGGTGAAGAGTTTTGGGTTGGTCGGCCTTTGGCCTTAGTAGACTTGTTCTTTCGACCATTTCGTGGATCCCGGGGTGTGCTCGAACGACTCGGTGTCGGGCTGTCTTGGGGAGTATCTGTGACATCGAGCTAGTCAGAAGAGAGAGATAGAGGTGCTAACATTGAAAACAAACCGGTGGTGCTTTTAGAGATTTGCTTCAATCTAGGTTCGTAGCGTGGTAGTTCCTCGATTCTACATTCCCGGGCCAGCCAGTCAAGGGCTTCTTCGAGTCCCCAAATTGAGTCTCTATTTGTAGACGCCACGTTGGGTGCTATATCGAGAATGTATCGTATCACGGCAGAGATACGGTCGGATGGAAATTCGATCGCGGTCAGAGTCTGTTGCAAAGTCCACAGGCGAATGATGGTATCCTCCTCCAGAGGCATCTTACCAGCGCCAACGTTATCTGAGGCAGACAGGCTTGACGCTGCGAACCGATTTTCTGCTTGAATCAGGTCGAATATGTGATCCATTAGATCCTGGGACAGCCATTTGAAGCTATTGATGGAGTCGGCTTGGCCACGAAGAAGACGGCGGTCGGTATCGAGGCGGGTCCGTTGGCGCTGAGCATCTTTCTTTGTTTTGACTGCATATTTCTCAACTAGTAATTGCAGCTCGGATTCATCCAGGTGCCTTTCGTACTCTTCGGGGCTAAGTTCCTTTCCCTGTGCAGTGGTGTTGCCGGTCGCGTCGCCAGAGGTGGCGGCAGATGACGATGGAGGGGCATCTTTCTGTGTCGATGGAGGGGCAACTTGGTTTTTGGCGGCAATAGGCTTCAATTCAGACTCAACAATTTCGGGCCTGGGCTTGGAAGCAACCGAGGTTGTCGCAAAGCCTCGAGCTGGGTTTGCTGCAGGCTTCTTCTTCTTTTTCGCGCCAGCCATCGTGATTGGCGACTGAAGGATAGAGAAATACGAGGAGGTAGCAGGGAGGATAGAAGAATTAGTTAAGAATGAAACCCTTCTTAGTTCGGAAGTAACATGAGTAAGGATTTGCAGGTGAACCCAAGGATTTTCTTTTCCCTACAGTTCTCATCACCCCAGGATCTGGTTGCAGGTTATTAGAAATGCCAAACCAGAGGTATAGGGGTGCAAGAATGAAATGATCGAGGGTGGAGGTTGTGACGCAAGGGCTTTGATCTTCCGTTGTGGATCGATCTCTTTGAAGACGAGACTGGGAGAGTGAGATGAATAAATCAGGTAATAAATCAGGTCAAGTAATAATGAGAGTGTAAGCACCCAAGGTGGTGAAAGCATGCGCAAATTACAACGGTCAAAAGTTAGGAGCCCATAACTATTATGGAATGGTGGATGAAGCCTTTTGTTTTCTTTGAATTGTATTGTTATACTCGTATTTATCCCAAGCTTAGGATTTACGAAGAAAGCTGCATCATTGAATACTGCTTGCTTGGTTTTTATCAGACAGAGTACATAAGCACCTACTAAATTTAGGTAGATTGCATACCTAGGTCGGACGTCTCCACCGGTCGGCGATGCGTCATACGGGGATGATAGTGGACGGCCAAATCCCTCCAGGGCTCTTAACCCCACCAACGCGGCCCCCATGGAGCTTGTGTAGGTGGTCAGGCTCAGGCGTGAGGTAGGTAGGTTAGGTTCTGGTGGACAACCCGCAGAGCTCCACGTAAAAACAGCGTTAGGTAAGGTGCTACTTGCTGCTTCGACGTGGGGTCAGTCCATGTTGATATTTCCATTCTCACTCGACGGATTTGGTGCACAAAAAATCCAAAACACCACCTCCAGTCTCGTCGTCAAAAATCGCTTGTTCTCCATTCTCTCCCCAACCGAGGATTTACGTCTCAGATCTGGCGTTTGTGAGCTCTGATAGCCCCAGATGAGCTCATTAAACCGAACGTCCACCCCCGTCTCCGAACTTTACCATGTCTAAAGGCGACTCATCCGACTCCGGCACCTCGGCCGACCTCGATATCATAGCCGTCCAACAAGCCCTGGCCTCCTCCTCGACCGCGACTCGAATAACTCAGTTGCGATCGATTGAGGAGAAGCTTACCCAGAAATGTACGCAAGTTCTCAAGGTCATAGTTCTCTAAGGCTGCACGTGTAGGATGACTGACCCTTGTTATACAGCCCTCGATAGCGCCTCAATTGCACATATCCTACAACTTCTGTTTGGCACATATACTTTCTACTCTGATAGGCAGTCCCGCTTGTCTGTTCAGAAGTGTTTAGTAGCCCTGATATCCGCTGGTGTCGAGTCCAAGACCATCGCCCCGCTCGTTGCCGCATTGCGCAAAGAAAGTCAGAAACAGGGCATTGCTCCTAGCAGCGCATTTGTTCTTGTAGAATGGTGCAGCTTATTTATGCAGCACCTCGATGCCAAATCATGGGACCAGTTCGCCTCCGATATCATTTTAACGGATGCTGATGCTCTGGAAAAATGTCACCAGCTGGTCTCCAGGAAATCAGTCGCTCATTCAGCCATTATTGTCACAAGAAGGGGTTTGCGGAAACTACTCTCCTCCCCCGAGTCGAGTGAAAAGAGACTTTCAACCATTATTGATGTGCTAGCTACGAAGGGCACGCAGTCCTCCCCCAGGAATGCTGTCTTGCTTGGTGTCATTGCTGGTGTATCTGCTAGAAAGGATCACTTGCGGCCTGTTCTCGATTCCCTCAAACCCAAGTACTACGAGTTTTTCACCAGAGAAATCACTGGCTCTCGTACTTCTGTCCCAGAGCATCTGGTACTTGGACTCGGCGATTTCTTCGCTGCGTTTGCGACTATGGAGGAAATATCCAAAGAATTGATTCCCACACTCGAGAAAGGTCTTCTACGTGCCCCTGAGGTCATTCTTGGTGGTGTTGTAACACCTCTAGCTCGTTCTCTCCCCGACAATTTCGATCTCTCTCAGGTACTTGAACAAAACCTACTCAAACCGCTCTTGTCGAACGCAAAGTCTACCAATCCGGTCATTCGCGCTTGCGCCCTGGATGCTTTCCACGCTCTGGTTAGTAAGTCCAACAATGCCGCCTCTTTAGAGAAGGTTGTCAATGAAATCGCGACGCCCCTGAAATCTGGTAAACTTGCTTCTCCTGACCATCGTATACTTTATGCGCAAATGCTCGAGGTTGCGCCCCTTTCGATGTCAAGTGCAGAACAGGTCGCGAGCGCAGCGTCTCTCATTGCTGCCAAGGAGGGGAATGAGGGCGCTTTAGCCGCGGAGACCTCAGCGTTGGCAAAGGCTCTGACATTCCTTCTGACCAACGATGGCGAAGTTCCGAAGGCTGTGTTGGACTCGGTCAACAAGGGGCTTGCTGAGAAGAAGATTCCTTCTCGGAAGTATTGGTTGCTTCGTGTCGGCGTGATTCTACAGTCTCTTGCCAATGCGGAATCAGTATCCGCCGGCATGGCCGCCTTTGTGGAAGCAGTCGTACCAAAGATCAGTGCAACCTTCACAGAAGTGACAACCAATGCGGCTACCGCTGCCCAGAGCGGCCTTATTGTTGGCGCCTACATTTTGACAGCTGTGAGCCCACACATTCAACGCCTACTTCCTGGTTCTGCAGCCGACTCAAGTTTGACGAAAGCATCGGTTATCAAGCAATCGTTATCTCTGGATTCTAAATCATCCTTCCTCCTCAGCCACCGGACCTATTCCAAGATTACAATAGATGAGGATCTCAGATGGTTTTCCCGTGCTTTGAGTTCCGTATTCCATAGTATGGAGCAACATGCGGATAACCAGGTGGCCCTTGCTTGGTCTGAGGCAATTATTCATCTCATCTCCACCCAAAGCGTTCCTGTGGGTGTCCAACAAGAGACTTCCAAGACCCTCTCCGAACTATACCTCCATAATCCAAAACTGGTATCCCGCTTCGTTATCGATGGTCTTTGGGACCATCTCAGGCACTCTGGACCCCATAACAAGGGACCGTCCTTCGATACTCACAACCTGATCCAGGTAGTGAAGTCAATCTGCTTGACACCAAATGATGTAGAAAAGTCCGGAAAACCCGTTGCCAAAGAGGATCTCGAAACACAGGCCAACAGTCTTCTTGTCCTAGCACGCCAAGAGCTAATCCCTAGGGCAAACTGGATCGACTTGTGCTTGAGGATGGAACTAGATCCCGGTGAACTTGTTGGAAAGTACCAAGATCAACTTGTGGCGGAAATCGAAGATAAGACAGCATTCGATCAAAAAGTGAGAAATTCCAGTGCTCTTTGCATATTATCATTTACTAATCGTTTTTCGGTAGGTTGACGCCATTAAGAAAGCTGCATACAACGCGGCTGCTGATTTAGCTTTTGTTGCTCCTGAAATCATCATCCCACGCCTGCTGGAAACTCTGCACCGAGATCTTGATGCCTCACAACTACAGGATATTGGCCCGGTTGAAGCGGCTATCTTCAGAACGCCTGAGGGCACTGCATTCGTTGACGTACTTGCAAAGAAGTCTCAGCAGGGTCTGGATAAGAACAAGAAAGACTATGATATTCTCAAATGGGAGGAAGAACTCAAGAGTCAGCTCGAAAAGAAGAAGGGTCAGCAGAAGAAACTTACTCCCGAAGAAAATGCCAAGGTCAACGCCCAGCTCAAGAAAGAGAGCCAAATCAGGCAATCAATAACTGGAATTGAGTCGAGACTTCTGCGGGGAATTGGTATCATCCAAAGTCTTGCCACTGGTCCGCCAACAGATGCTACTCAATGGCTCGGTACTGCAGTATCTCTGTTAATTGGCATAATGGATGCCGGTGCCACATTGATTACTGGCGACGCGGCACCCCTTGCTTACATTACCTGCGCTGAGAAGGTTACTGAGCGATTGGGGCCAATGAGGCCTTTTGTTGGAGTTGCAGCCCTTAGATTGCGTGGTGTTTCACTAGCAGAAAACTACCAGGAGGAAGCTGTTGAGGACCTAATTACAAGAGTACTGTACCGTCTGCGTTTTGCGGGCGAGCAGCGACCTTTTGACTCCGTTTCACTCATCTATGCACTGCCTCTCGTGTTGGATCTCCTCCGAAAGGGCGGAGTTGGCAGTTCGGCCGATGACGCAGATGCTCAGCTAGTATTGGCCATCGAGTTCCTTTCTTATCACACAGATGTTTGCAGCGATGAGGCGGTACCCCGAGCCGAGCTTCTTTCCGTTCTCATCAGTTCCATGCAGGCCTATGCTCAGCATTACAAGCTCCTTAAGGATTGTTTCGCTGATATGTGCCGTTGCATCGCTCCTAACATGGGCCGCGAAGAGATGCTTGTTCTAGCAAAGGGTGCTTTGGTACCTGAAACTAGAGTTAGATCAACAGTATTACAATCTATCAGTGCCGATATCGACATGAGTGAGCTCGGCTATTCTGATGAGATTTGGATCGCCGCTCACGACGACGAGGAAGAAAACCAGGCTCTGGGCCAGGAAATATGGGAAGAAAGTGGCTTTGAAGTGACAGGAGAGGTGCCTCTCAAAATGCTGCCGTTCCTTGAGAGCAAAGACGGACAGTTGCGTCGTAGCGCTGCTCGCTCCCTTGCCGAAGCTGCCGGATTGCACAATGACTCCGTGAACGCTGTACTTGATCAGCTCAAATCGACATATACAGAGCTCGCCAAACCTCGGGTCCAACTCCTGGACGAGTTCGGAATGCCCAAGAAGATGGATCTGTCTGATCCTTGGGAGGGCAGGCAAGGTATCGCGACTGCCTTCAAAGAGCTTTCGTCAGTTCTCAAGATCGAACAGTTGGTTCCGCTATTCGACTTTCTTATTGGCGCTGGTCCTCTGGGAGACAAGAATGGTGCAGTGAGAAGCGAGATGCTGGATGCCTCAATTAAGGCTATTGAGATCCATGGTAACGCCATTCTGGACCAACTCATGTCAAAATTCGAACAGACCCTGGAACAGCCAGACAAGAACAGCGATTCGTCTGATCGTGTCAACGAAGCAGTAATCATCATGTACGGTGCTTTGGCTCGCCATTTGAGCCCCGGTGATCCCAAGATCCCTACTGTTATTGACCGCCTCGTGGCGACCTTAAGCACACCCTCTGAGACAGTTCAATATGCTATCGCTGAATGCTTGCCCCCTCTCATTCGGGCCTGTCCTGACCAGTCCTCCAAATACTTCAGTCAAATCATGGAGCAACTTCTGAGTTCCAAGAAGTATGCGGTCCAGCGAGGTTCTGCTTATGGTCTGGCCGGTCTCGTCATGGGTCAAGGTATTGCAGCTCTGAGAGAGTACCGAATACTTTCAACTCTGACTGATGCGATGGAGAACAAAAAAGAGGCAAACCAGCGAGAGGCTGCTTTGTTAGCTTATGAGCTTCTATCCACCATGCTTGGGCGCGTTTTTGAGCCCTATGTAATACAAGTTGTGCCTCAGTTGCTGACAGGCTTTGGTGATGCTAATGCCAACGTTCGAGATGCCTGTCTCGCAGCAGCCAAAGCATGTTTCGCAAGGTTGAGCTCTTATGGAGTAAAGAAAATTATGCCAACTTTGCTAAATGGCCTCGAGGAGCAACAATGGAGGAGTAAGAAGGGAGCTTGTGACCTCCTTGGTGCCATGGCCTATCTCGACCCCCAACAACTCGCCAACAGCCTGCCTGACATTATCCCACCTCTCACTGGTGTGTTGAATGACAGTCACAAGGAGGTAAGGTCTGCTGCGAACCGAAGCTTGAAGAGATTCGGCGAAGTTATCAACAACCCAGAAATCAAATCCTTGGTCGATATCATTCTGAAGGCTCTCAGCGATCCCACCAAGTACACAGACGAGGCTCTGGACTCACTCATTAAGGTCCAGTTCGTTCATTTCCTTGACGCTCCGTCTCTGGCACTGGTCACTCGCATTTTACAACGCGGTCTGGGTGATCGTTCAAACACCAAGCGCAAGGCAGCTCAAGTCATTGGTAGTTTGGCTCATCTCACTGAAAAGAAGGACATCATCATGCATCTCCCTGTGCTTGTGGCTGGTCTCAAGACAGCCGTGGTCGACCCCGTACCCACTACTCGAGCGACGGCATCCAGGGCCTTAGGTTCATTGGTTGAAAAGCTCGGAGAAGATACTCTTCCCGACCTTATCCCCGGCTTGATGCAAACCCTCAAGTCAGACACTGGCGCTGGCGACCGATTGGGATCTGCCCAGGCTCTCAGCGAGGTGCTCGCAGGTTTGGGAACAACAAGACTGGAGGAAACCCTTCCAACCATTCTCCAGAATGTCGAGTCTTCGAAGGCCGCCGTTCGCGAAGGTTTCATGTCCCTTTTCATTTTCCTTCCCGTTTGTTTCGGCAACAGCTTTTCCAATTATCTGGGCCGTATCATTCCCCCAATCCTTGCTGGTCTTGCCGACGATATTGAGTCAATTCGCGAGACGGCGTTACGTGCAGGTCGCTTGTTAGTCAAGAACTTTGCGGCTCGTGCTGTCGACCTTCTTCTTCCGGAGCTCGAGCGCGGTCTTGCAGACGACAGCTACAGAATTCGACTCAGCTCCGTCGAACTCGTGGGAGACCTTCTTTTCAACCTCACAGGTATCAAGGCTGGTACCGAGGCTGAAGACATTGAGGACGACGACAATATCAAGGAAGCGGGTGCATCTCTCAAGGAAACACTCGGCGAAGAGAAACGAAACAAGATCCTTTCAGCTCTCTATGTGTGTCGATGTGATACAGCCGGCGCTGTTCGCTCGGCCGCTATTGCTGTCTGGAAGGTCCTCGTCCATAGCCCCAGAACCCTCAAGGAGCTTGTGCCGACTCTTACGCAACTTCTTATCCGACGCTTGGGAAGTTCCAACATGGAGCACAAAGTCATCGCCAGTAATGCTCTTGGAGAACTTATCCGCAAGGCCGGTGATGGCGTTCTGTCAAGTCTTCTCCCTACTTTGGAGGAAGGTCTGCAAACGTCTACTGATGTCGACGCTAAGCAGGGTATCTGTCTTGCTCTGAGAGAACTCATTTCATCTGCTTCACCCGAAGCTCTTGAAGACCATGAAAAGACCCTTATTTCTGTCGTTCGTACTGCTCTCACCGACTCTGATGACGATGTGCGCGAAGCCGCTGCAGAGGCATTTGATTCGCTTCAGCAGATCTTTGGCAAACGAGCAGTTGACCAAGTTCTTCCCTTCCTACTCAATCTCCTGCGCTCTGAGGATGAAGCAGACAACGCTCTGCAGGCTCTTCTTACGCTGCTTACCGAGGCCACTCGATCAAACATCATCCTTCCCAACCTCATTCCAACGCTCACGACGCCTCCTATTTCGGCGTTCGATGCCAAGGCTCTTGCCTCGTTATCTAAGGTTGCCGGTCCGGCTATGAACCGCCGTTTGCCTAACATCATCAACTCGCTTATGGATAACGAAATCAATTGCAAAGAGGATAGCCTTCGTGAGGAGCTGGCAACGTCCTTTGACACTGTCATCCAATCCATCGACGAGTACGATGGGCTTAATACAGTCATGAATGTCCTCCTACAGCTTCTTAAGCATGAGGATCACCGTCGCCGATCCGCTACTGCGCGTCACCTGGGCAACTTCTTTGCTGCTTCGAGTGTGGACTACTCTCGCTATAACCAGGACATCATCCGTTCATTGCTCAACTCGTTTGATGATAGGGATGAGGATGTCGTTAAGGCCGCCTGGGCAGCTCTCAGTGCATTCACCAAGAAGTTGCGAAAAGAGGAAATGGAGTCGCTTGTTATCTCAACTCGGCAAACTCTTCAACGTGTAGGCGTCGCGGGAGCAAACCTGCGCGGTTTCGAATTACCCAAGGGCATCAATGCCGTTCTACCTATTTTCTTGCAGGGTCTCATGAACGGTACCGCTGACCAACGAGTTCAGGCCGCGCTGGGTATTTCCGATATTGTTGACAGAACAAGCGAGGCTTCCCTGAAGCCGTTCGTGACCCAGATTACCGGTCCATTGATCCGAGTTGTTTCAGAACGTGCTACCGAAGTCAAGTCGGCAATTTTGCTTACACTCAACAACCTATTGGATAAGATGCCTACAGCACTCAAACCCTTCCTGCCTCAACTTCAGCGCACATTTGCCAAGTCCCTGGCGGATCCATCCAGTGAGACGTTGAGAACGCGGGCTGCCAAGGCGCTTGGTACTTTGATCAAGTATACGCCGCGTATTGATCCTTTGATCGCCGAACTCGTCACCGGATCAAAGACAGCGGACCCCGGTGTCAAGACCGCCATGCTCAAGGCCTTGTATGAAGTTATTAGCAAAGCAGGTGCCAATATGGGTGAGGCTTCGCGGGCTTCTGTCTTGTCACTCATCGATATGGACACAGACGAGAGAGATGAAACAATGACCATTACCAATGCTAAGCTACTGGGCGCTCTCATCAAGAACGTCTCCGATGAAGCTGCCCAGAGCTTGTTGAAGAATCGCGTGGCTACACTGCACTTTACCCATTCTTCTGTGCTTGCTCTGAACTCCGTTCTGGCTGAATCTCCAGATGCTCTGCTCCAAGGTTCCTTAGCGGACGACCTGCCTGACTTGCTGTGTCAGGGCATCACTAACAAGAGCGTAAGTTGCCTTATGGTCATTTGAACAATGCATGCCCGGTGTACTGACAATCATAAATAGGTGTTTGTGGCAGATAATTGCATTATTGCTACTGGTAAATACTTGCTCTCTGATTCTCCCAAGACTTTCGAGACGACAAAGGGAATTTTCGAGGCCCTCGCTTCCGTTATCCAACCTGGCAATGCAACCGACTCGCGCCGACTTGCACTTGTCGTGGTTCGTACTGTCTGCCGCAAGGATATGGAGATGGTCCGACCCCACGTTGCTCTACTAGCACAGCCCATTTTCGCCAGTGTTCGAGACCCCGTTATTCCCGTCAAGCTTGCTGCAGAAGCGGCGTTCGTGGAGCTTTTCAATGTGGCTGATGAGGAGAGCCGCGTCTTTGACAAGTTTATGGCGGGTCCTGGCATGGACTTGCCTACAAACACAAAGAGAAGTATGGGAGATTATTTCAAACGTGTTGCCATGAGACTAGGCTCTCAAGCCCGTGAGAGGCGCGAGGCTGAGGGTGGCCAAGGAGGACTTGGCTTGTCAAATGACGAGGCCGAAGATGAGAAGGAAATTTGGAGTGTGGGTAAAGTCGATGTAGGTAGCGATGCATTCTCATGATATTGTCAAGAGTAAAGCTGTAGTGGAAGATATAGTACAACTTGGGTTTCATCCTAGCAGGATTCACAGCTACGCTACATAATAAATATGAAAAAATATTCAATGACGAGGCGAGCATCCCTAGTCATTGATAATATATCTGAACAATAGGCTACAGTCCATCTTTCGATGGGAGGTATTCTGTATAAAAACATATTTCTATCATCATGTCAATTTCCGTCAGCCACATGTATCGGAGAACCAGCTCCGAAACACCGACTAAGAAAGTCAAAACAATCATAGACCATGTTTTTCATTGGATCACTCACCTCATGGGCAAGCATGTTGCTTTTCTCTCGCACCTACCAAATTTCGGACCCTATCAGAAGGTGCGTGTCACGTGCCCTGGCGGTGACTCATGACTTATCAGAGCCCTCGCTTAGTGCGACTGATGGAGTCTAGCGCACGTGAACCCACAAACCCCAAAGGAGGGAGGTGCAACGCAGAGAAATTCTAGCCTCGCAAACCCCTCTCAGTCTTCATCCAACATCCATCGAGGACCGGCCATCACCACTAACGACAATCAAGATGTAAGTTCAGCGACACGATCAGGATAGGCGGCAGGGCGATGCAGGAGGAGCTTTGGAGACAGTACATGAGCTGAATACAAATGCTTTGATGGTATCGCCACGGACTCAATGCTTGGGAAACTTTTTGGAATCTTATCAGAGGGGACTGGTGGCTAACTGGTGATTCTTTTTTCAAATACAGGGTCAATCTGCGAACTCAGAAGCGCCTGGCCTCAGCGGTCATCGGCTGTGGCCAGCGCAAGATCTGGCTCGACCCCAATGAGCAGAGCGAGATCTCCAACGCCAACTCTCGTCAGACCATCCGAAAGCTCATCTCCGATGGCCTCATCATCCGAAAGCCCACCACCCAGCACTCTCGATCGCGCGCCCGTGAGCTGAACCTCGCCCGACGAGAGGGTCGACACCGTGGTTACGGTAAGCGTAAGGGTACCGCCGATGCCCGTATGCCTAGCCAGGTCCTCTGGATGCGCCGCCTCCGAGTCCTCCGCCGTCTTTTGGTGAAGTACCGTGCCAGCGGAAAGATCGATAAGCACCTCTACCACGAGCTGTACCACAGCAGCAAGGGTAACGCCTTCAAGCACAAGCGTGCCCTCGTTGAGCACGTACGTCTTACTCTTGATGAGATCCTAACCTTGGGATCACGGCGACGAATTCATGCTGACATGGAGATGTGTAGATTCACCGTGCCAAGGCTGAGAAGGCCCGCGAGACCGCCCTCCAGGAGGAGATGGATGCCAAGCGTGCGAAGAACAAGGCTGCTCGCGAGCGCAAGCAGGAGCGTGCGGTGGCGAAGCGAAATGCTCTCCTTGCCGAGGAGTAAGAGTAAGCCTAGTGGACAACGACAACATTTCGGTCTTAAGAGGAGGCTGCATACGGAGTCTACGGGTTGGGTCTTTTTTTATGCCCTTCTGGTTTCTACACATGTACCGGCGGGGTTCAGCCATGTAGCATTGAAAAATGGAATCGATGATGCTCGGATGCTTGGATGTTTACACATTTACGATCTTCTCGTGAGCCCCTGTCTCGCTCGTCACGACATCAGTAACATAAGTGTTGAAAATAATGTGTGTGGTGGTATGGATTTCAGTATATGTGTCGAAGCTTGTAAGTGACGTCTTTGACTGAAACGCCAATTCGATTACCGAGTGAGATGAAGATCCACTTGGGGACCACCATCAATTCTCAGTCTCAAGTATCATTCAGACATCGGAGTCAAGATGTGGTGGAACATGTGCCATCCCAAAGCACAATGTTGTAAGCAAAGAAGTTATGCAAGACCCGAGGACTATTGCTTTTCTACGCAGGGATCAGCAATGAGACAGCGCTATTGTGTAAGCGATTATTAGACACATTGGCCGGCCAAAGTACAAGCGATAACTGCTGGAACAAAATTGACTGGTCTCTTGATTGGCAACCTCTGTTGCACTGAAGGTGCAGGCCAAACGGCTGCTTCTCTGCCAAACGAGCGCTAAGTTTAGCATCAACAGGGGTTCCAGGTTCTAGGTATGGAGTACCTTTGGGGAGTCCTAGGCCAGCCTGTAACTGAACCTACCTAATGCTCATCATTCGACTCTCGACCCTACCCGGGCTTCCTCCACCACCTCCACCTCCGCCTACGCCGCTGCACTAAATAAGACCATCGTACATTATCAGTCAATGACGTCCTGAGCGAGCGCGCGGTCGGAACATCACCACCACAACCACCTCGTCAAGCCTCTTTTGCATTGTTTGGAGAGTCACTTGTTTCACTTTTATACAGGTCGCGCTCTCACCATCTATTCACCTCTTCTGTCTGCTCATTGTCGACAACGTCATGTCTCTTGCTGCCGTGAGAGGCACCTCGCGTGTTCTCCGGAGCATCGCAAGGCCAATTGCTACGTCCGCGACATGTACTCGCTCAGCCTCGTCTTTAGCTCTGGAAGATCAGCACCAGGTGCGTCCTTTAGTTGATTAGACTAGTAATTCGAGCGCAGTATCTAACAAACCATGCCCTTTCTTCCAGGCCCTCTCAGCTCACTTGAACAAGGCTGACCCCGCCGTCTTCGACATTATCGAGAAGGTTGGTAAACCACGAATAGAACGAGCGCTGCCATCATCCTCTTATTCTGATATATCCTGTAGGAGAAAGAGCGTCAGAAGCACTTTATCAACCTGATTCCCTCCGAGAATTTCACCTCCCAGGCTGTGTTAGATGCTCTTGGTAGTGTGATGCAAAGTGAGCTGCCGTAGCCAAACTAATGGTTACAGGAGGCTCCGAGGCTAATATGTGTTTCAGACAAATACTCCGAAGGCTATCCCGGCGCTCGATACTACGGCGGAAACGAATTCATCGACCAGGCCGAAAGGCTCTGCCAACAACGTGCTCTCGAATCGTTTGGTCTTGACCCCAAACTATGGGGGGTTAATGTTCAAGGTTTGTTGATACAAACTGCTCTCGTCACCAGATCCTCGACCCCAACGCTAACTTCTGGCTTCAAGCTCTCTCCGGTGCTCCTGCCAACCTCTATGTTTATTCCGCTCTAATGAATACACACGATCGGCTAATGGGTCTCGACTTACCACACGGGGGTCATCTATCCCATGGTTACCAAACACCTACCAAGAAGATTTCAGCCATATCAAAGTACTTTGAAACTTTACCGTACAGACTAAATGAAACGACGGGGTATATCGACTACGACAAGCTAGAGGAGATGGCAAGCATATATAGGCCCAAGGTCATTGTTGCTGGCGCGAGTGCTTACAGCCGACTTATCGACTATCAACGTATGCGCGAGATCTGTGATAAGGTCAACGCCTATCTTCTGGCCGATATCGCCCATATCTCTGGTCTAGTTGCAGCAAAGGTCATACCTGGGCCTTTTGCCTACGCCGATATTGTTACTACAACAAGCCACAAGAGTTTACGAGGCCCCCGGGGTGCTATGATCTTCTACAGAAAAGGAGTGCGGCGACAGAACCCGAAGACAAAGGAGGATATACTTTACGACCTTGAAGGCCCGATCAACAATTCCGTCTTTCCTGGTCACCAAGGTGGGCCTCATAACCATACCATCACAGCTCTTGCTGTGGCTCTCAAACAAGCCCAAACGCCCGAATTCCAGGCGTATCAGACCCACGTTCTGAAAAATGCAAAGGCATTTGCGAAACGGTTGAGTGAACCCAAGGGCAAAGGCGGATTAGGATACAAACTCGTCAGTGGAGGAACCGACAATCACTTGGTCCTGGCTGATCTCAAGCCCCAAGGCATCGACGGTGGCCGAGTCGAGCGTGTCCTGGAATTGGTCGGTGTTGCGGCCAACAAAAACACAGTCCCCGGAGACCGTTCTGCATTAGTTCCTGGCGGTCTCCGTATGGGCACACCTGCCATGACCACTCGCGGCTTCAATGAGGATGACTTCGTTCGTGTTGCTGATGTAGTAGATCGTGCTATCATCATCGCATCCCGAATCGATAAGGCTGCCCGGAAGGCGGCAGAAGAGAAGGGTGACAAGAATCCCGGCAAGATGAAAGTCTTTCTAGAACATCTCGGTGACGGTGAGACACAGTCTGAGATCGTCCAACTTCGCAGTGAAGTCGAGGATTGGGTGGGCACGTATCCTCTGCCTTGGAGCTCCCCACAATAATAATCCGCAAGTGTCTGGTTGGTTAAGGACCTAGGAATCGGTTCGTTACATACCGTTTACTCAACAGCCGGATCTGAGAACACCTAAAACCAAACACCGGGCTGGAATTGCGTTCAAATAATAAACCTCTTGCTCGACTTGCTTAATCGACACACTTCGCTTCTGGCATACTGGCGTTAACTTTGTCGTACCGTGAAATGTAGGATATAAATACCAATATGGCAAATCTGTGAATATCTCTCATTCCCTTTTCCCATACACTTCGTGAAAAAACAAATCATCATTGAGACACTATGAGTGAGAAATACGTATTGATTCTATATGTTCACATATCCATCTCTATCATTTGAATTATCACGCAATGCCGACTCACTCCCTACCAAGCACTTTCTTTACACTTGCCCTCCCTTCTATTTTCTCGTAATATTTCTGAAGATCATGCAGACCACCGAGAGTCTCTAGCCCTGATTCATTGATCATGCTATGCAGAATTGGCCAGAGTGCAAAATCTGGCAAAGTGATTTCTGTACCGGTGATAAAAGGGCCATTGTCTTCAGCTACATATCCATTCCAGACCTGAAGTTCCGGCTTGAAAGAGACGAGGTCACGTTTGCCGGTAGCCTCGTCCTTTGGCAGGTTCTTCCATGTATCCAAAAGAGTCATGGCCCGTTGGAAACGAGTCAATCGAGCGCCCAGGTCCTCTGGGGTTTGCGAAGCGCCGCCAAGTTGGTTGGGACCATATCGAGCATCCAGGTACAGCATGACAGCGAAGTCGCCCTGGATAGTGGATTTGTCCTTGTCCGCAAACTTGACGACGAGTTTTTCGGAGTTGAGTGACTCTGACCCCGCCGTGATACTTCCTTTCGCATGATTCACGCCAAACTCTGTCAGCATCAAAGCAATACGCATGTTGACTATCGAGTCATTACAGGCAAAGAATCGAGGTGCACTGCTTATATGCAGCACGTCGAACCCTTTGCCATAATTTGCCTCCCAGTCAAATTCGGTAGAGTGATTCTCTGTTCCGAAGGCCTTGAGCATTTCAATAGCCTCGGGTGTCTGGCCGTTGATGACAGGATGAGCGCTCTCGAGAGTTTTGGCTTTGGCTCCTTGGCCCCAGATGAGAGTTTCTTCACGATTCAGGAACGTGCCAATCTGTCGAAACGTCAGAGAGATTCGACCTCCCTCATATGCAAGTTCGGCTGAACTCTTTTCCTTCTTTGATCGCTTATCTTGGCGGATGGCGTGCAACCAGTGCATATTGCTTTGCAGGCCTAGTCGGCACAAGGAATTGTGTGGGAGTCTGGCACGCTGGGTTGTTCGTCTTGAAGCTTTTGGCGAGGGAGTACCATCTTGAGAGGACTCCTTATCCTTCCTCTTCGATCTGAAAGTCATGGTTCGCTCGGCGCCAAGACTGACATTGGCGATGTAAGATCCTTTGACAATATCCAAGGTCTTGTCGCTATGCTCAGAGATGTAGTCATTCCCATCTCGGTAGTGCTGAATCAACACATGATTCAGGGGGTGACCCAGATGCTTCTCCGTCTCCTTCTTGATAGCCATAACAGTTGGGGAGAATGGCAACAGCGGCGGGGATTCATCAGATGGATGGCGATAAACTGGTATGCTTCCGTCCGATCTGAGTTCCCCCTGAACTGCAACAAGTCTTGGCACTTGCCCGCCTTGATGAGACATACGCTGCCACTGAACCTCTTGACGTAACTTATCGAATATACCATCCAGCAAAGGACTGGGGAGAACTCCCTCTATGATGTCTGTGTCCCCCTCGCAGAGGCCTTTCTGTTGATAGCAGCTATCATCCATTGCCTCTGGCTTCTTGGCCCCGGGCCTTTCTTCTTTGCCATCTTGAGGTGTCATCTCTGATCCTTCACACATGTCGGTAGTATCCTGAGAGGGAGAAGATGGTAAGGGCTGCACTTCGCTCGCAGTCGCTTCTGCTGGGATCAGTGACACTGTAATACCGTCGTTCTTCTCAATAGTAATATTCGTGGAAGGTTCCTCGGTTACTGGGGCTTCGTCTTTGCTTGTTTGGTGTGAGGATGGCTGCTCCATCTTGACTCCTACTACATTCGCGACATCGTCTTTAATAGCAGATTCTTTGGCTTTAATTCGCTCCTGTACTTCATCCGGCTGCTCCGATACTGCTGCCTGATTTGCGCCATTGGATTCGTCGGTTTTCGATTGCGGTTCGGCTTTTGAGTCATGGTCTGCAACTACACTTGTCAAAGGCGCCTTTGGCTGGGGCTGAGTTGATGTGGGTGCGGGGCTTGGAGAGTCTGAAGCCAGTCGAAGGCTTGTCATATCTTTAACAAAGTCCGGGGTAGTGCTCTTCTCACGGCCTTTATCTTTGGGGGAATCTGGCTTGACGGGTTGAGATTGTTCCAGATCTTTCGACGAAGAGGAGGGTGGAGAGCTGAGTTTGGCCTTGGTCTTGGTCTTGGATGCTGACTTCGGTTTTGACTTTGACTTTGGCTTTGGCTTTGGTTGTATTACATCCATGACCTCGTCGAATGATGCGATTTCACATCCCGTGAGTTCTATCAACGAAGCTATCGCTGCATTCTTCCTTGACTCGTTGCGATACCCACAGCAATCGTCAACAATAGTGATTGCCATTCCGTGACCAGCAGCGTCGAGAGCTGTTGCATACACGCCAACGTTGGTAAGTGATCCGCAAATGAAAAGCTCCATGACCATTTTGGCTCGCAAGATTCGCAGCAGGTGAGTAGATTGAAAGGCGGAATAGTGAGATTTGGTCAATCTCGAGTCCGTCTTTGGCAACGAGTCTTGGATGGCTGAAGCTAGTTGGCAACCCGGTGTATCAACTTGGACGCACACAGCCTCCTCGTGGCTCAGGAAAGCCTCCTCATCTGGTGGGCCACTGGCCTCGATTGCCTGGGTTGGAACTTTTGGTCGACCTCGGGAAGTGACTCGTGGTGGTTTGGGTACATCGTCGGTGATAACGATGTATTCCTCTGGTGTATATCGAGTTTCGCTGAATTGTGACTGAACCCAAACAACGTCACCTACATCTCGAAAAGTCTTTGCTAATCTGATAGTCCGATCCACAAAATCTTCCGGTTCCCGAACAGGAAGGGCGCCATCCTTTGATATAAAGTCATGCTGAAAGTCTACTCCGATGAGGGCTTTCCGGGTTGTGATCTGCGGAAGTGATGCTTGATCAAATGCAAACATGGCGAAGGCAATAGCGGATATCGAATATGAGGATATCAGCGAGTTGTGCCTCTAGGAAGAAGAGGCGGTTAGGTAGGTGTGTGATTTGAAAGTCCAGCTCTCCGCGCTCAACCAAGGCAAGGCCCGTAACTTTGGTATTGAGGGTGCTAGGGCAGGAGGGAAACGATCAAAGTCCTGTATATCTAAGCAAAACACAAAACCCTCAATGTTATCCTAGAGAGCCTTTTGAGTGCAGGGTAAGTGGAGTTTCTGAGTAACTCGGACTGTTGGGTTAATGTACGATTGCTAGTGAGACAATCAACAACCCGTCTTGGGTGATATACCTCTGCACCGTATTTCTGGCTTAAGGACTTTTTCTCTTTCAGTGTATGGGACAAGAGAGGTAGGAGACCAAGTTGCGAGGCTGCTTTGGGGCATTGCCCATGGATGTAAGCTTGTGTTTTTTTTTTTACTTTTCAACCAGAGCATGTGAGGGGCGGGCTGGGGTAAGGTAAGGTAAGGTAATGTGAAGGTGGTTATGAATTTATCGACAACAAAACCCAATTAAGAAAATTGGGATAACTCAGCAGTGGGTGATGTGATACGCATTGACGGGGGAGCGTGACCGGAAGATGGACTGCATGAGACAGCCGTTGTAAGTGACAGGTCCTGCTGTGAATAATGCATCGATTCGCCTGTCACTCTAGAAACCCTGCAAGCCAAGGTGGTAGGTAGTCCCTAAATTGGTTGGGCCAACAGCAGCCAACGTTGAAACCGCAACGTACATGCAGGGCCTCCTCTCCCGGGCTTCCACTGTTTCAAGCTGTCGGTCAAAGTAGCCTGTAATTAAATGTCTTGACTTGGGATTGGTGTCTAGACATGATCAAGAATGAACCCTTATCCTTGATTAATTAATGATACGATGGCATTGTGGTGCAGTTAGACAACTATACCATGTATAGGACCACACCAACTTGGATGCTTTTTTCTTATACAGATGAGACAACATGGATCAACGTGGGTGGGTTGTATTGTGAGGTATGGGTCATGGTTGTCCATTGTCGATCTGGTAGTCTAGAGGTTAGTGCTGATATTCATTCATTTACGGATACACTGGTAATTCCAACTCAACTTCAATTTTGCTTCCCTTCTCCAGATACGTCATGAGCAATTTTGTATCTGCAATTACCCTATTGATCAGCCAGGCTGTACATGTTCTCTTCACAAAGCACAAGACCTCAAATACTGTAAATTTAGCATTACTTTGCTTTCTACCAAGAGTTTACACTTGATACTGAAATGACCATATGCAAAAGTTTAACGATAGTCGTCCAACAATGATGGACAAACCATAGTACTGGCATACGTAATAGCAAGTCAAACCACAACATACTTCCAGCCAAATAACTTAATTCAACTATGAATCCCATCACAATAGCATATACTCACTAACACAAGCGAATGGTCGTCACAGGACACCAATTTCCATTTAGTGGGGCCGATGGAACACCATCACTGAAATGCTTACAGACACACCTCAGCCGAAGTTTCTCCAAATAACCTTAGCTGCCTCCAACGAAGCTTCTACCTCCCTCCTCCGGGCAGCTGCTAACCTACCTCGTAACAACGAATTAAGCTACCTAGTACTTATCTCATCCTCATCCACGGTCTTTCAAATATCGAAATCACAGACTCTCTATCACTTGTAACCAAAGTCGCGACTCAATGGGATATTAACGACATTCCCTTTGTCTACGCCTGTATCGCGTCGCGGAATTCGCACTGGCATAGCTTCGTCGCGATGACACCCAAACGAAGTCTATCACCAGCCGACGAGCAACAGCCCGATCCAAAGCGCACTCGAGTCGAAGGTCCTGAAAATGAGGTGATTCAACTGGACGATGAAGGAGCTTATTCCGTCGAATCTTTGGTCCCGAATCCACTTCATCAAGCTAGAACAGGCCTCCAACGGTCGATCGCCATGGTCCTTGACCATGATGGTTTCCAGGGAGCGAGCCCTGAGGCAATGGAAAGCTTTACAGGAATGGTGGAATCATGTGAGTCACCCCTACATGCCCCTTGACGATGTTCACCGCTGATACCCTTAAGACCTGGAGGGTATGATTGAGGCTGCCAAAACTCTCGCTTTGGCTGCGCGCCGCGAACATCCTATCCCTACCGACTTTGAGCACGCTCTGCGAAGACACAACGTCAGTGTAACATCACTGAAGCCGCACTTGAAACCACCAATTCCGACGACCCAAATATTTCCCGGCTATGTCGATGTCCTGCCTGCAGACCTCGACGCATACACAACTTTGCCTCTCTTGGGTGAGGAGCTCAGCGGACAACCGGACAAAGAGGAGAAGACATATGTTCCGTCTTCATTCCCCGACTTTCCCAGCAAACATACATACAAGTTCACTCCCCAGGAAGACACAAGCATTCGCGACTCTAAGAAGATACGTGAAGAAGCGGCACGGACGGCTCAGCAAGGCGAAGATGCACTTAGGAGGCTGGTGAGAGCATCCAAAATGCGAAAACAAAAAGAAGTCAAGAATTTGGTGGAACGCGATGCTCATGGTAAGGAACGCTTTCGTCTTTGGGAGTCCACCATGAAGCGTTTCATGACAACTGAAGGCAGGGGGGAGAATACCGACGACACGGAAATTGCCGATCATAGTATGATTGTGAACGGTGAGGCACTCTTTTCGCGCAAGGAGGTCCCAAGGGCTGGTAAGCGGTCGGCTGCATTGGCAGGCAAAAAGGCAGTATGAGCATCGATCAGCCTTGAGCACGATGTCTTACATGATACCCCATATATAACGGTTTGGACTTGGTGGCGCATGGTGTTTTTGAGCTTGTTGTTTCGTAAGAGCGTTGGAAAAGGGGAATGGGAAAGGAAAGGAACATGGAGGTTGCTGATATGGAAGACGTACCCAAGAACGAATCGAGAACGACCCAGAAGATAGTCAACACTTGGTACCCAAAGTCCACAGTGCAGTCAAACTTCTAACGTTAGCAATCATACCTACATTTACCAGCCACACTTGCCTGCCACACCCACAACGCCACGCACGCGGCTGAAATCCTGACGAAACCCGAATCGCTACGTACCTCGCCTGCTCGCACACCCCCGCTAAAGTCAAAGTGGAGCTTCAAGGCCCTAACTTCCCTAATTTTTAACCCACACAAAAAAAAGGGCAGGTACGATTCGCAACCGCTCTCCCATCCGACTCGGCCTAGGTTTTGCAGAGCCTTTGATTTCTCTCTTTCTTCCCCTTCACGCACCTTGATCCTCTGCATCGCCTCGTCACCGCAAAAATGGCCGAACAATTGATCCTCAAGGGCACTCTCGAGGGCCACGTACGTCGAGCCCCCCCATCAGTTCTCTATCGCTGCCGACTGCTGCTTCGCGACTGTTGCTGGTCACGACCCGCTCCCAGACAAGATGCCTGCAGTCGGTATCGTACAAGGAAATATTCGAGGAAAAGATGGAATGCATACTGACTTTTAACAGAATGGCTGGGTCACCAGCCTGGCTACCTCCATGGAGAAGTACGTCCAAGAACCATAACCACGCCTTTCCGCGAGGGCAGTCAACTAACCGTTCACCAGCCCCAACATGCTCCTGTCTGCCTCCCGAGACAAGACCCTGATCATCTGGAACCTCACCCGCGATGAGACCCAGTACGGTTACCCCAAGCGATCTCTTCACGGCCACTCCCACATTGTCTCCGACTGTGTACGTTCACCCAACAGCCCCGCAGCACACGAAAGCGCTTTGGCGGGCAACATGCAACTTGGATTCGGCTGATTGATGGAAATAGGTGATCTCTTCTGACGGTGCCTACGCTCTGTCTGCCTCTTGGGACAAGACTCTGCGTCTGTGGGAGCTTGCCACCGGTACCACCACTCGACGATTTGTCGGCCACACCAACGACGTCCTCTCCGTCAGCTTCTCCGCCGACAACCGCCAGATCGTCTCTGGTTCTCGCGACCGCACCATCAAGCTCTGGAACACCCTTGGTGACTGCAAGTACACCATCACCGATAAGGGCCACACCGAGTGGGCTTCTTGTGTCCGCTTCAGCCCCAACCCCCAGAACCCCGTCATTGTCTCCGCCGGCTGGGACAAGCTCGTCAAGGTCAGTACACAACACAACACTCTCCATTATTGCTTCTACATGATGTTTGCAACCCAAGTATTTGCTACTTCAGAGCCTGTTCACGCAGGCCATGAGACCACTATTCACCATTGCCCTGATTCCAGCCTATTCATATGCTTTATCTTTACATATCTTACGGTCCACATGTTTCTGAACAATTCTGACCGTGTTTTAGGTTTGGGAGCTCTCCACCTGTAAGCTCCAGACTGACCACATTGGTCACACTGGCTACATCAACACCGTCACCATCTCCCCTGACGGTTCCCTGTGCGCCTCTGGTGGCAAGGACGGTACCACCATGCTTTGGGATCTTAACGAGTCCAAGCACCTCTACTCCCTCAACGCCAACGACGAGATCCACGCTCTTGTCTTCTCCCCCAACCGATACTGGCTGTGCGCTGCTACCGCTAGCAGCATCATCATCTTCGATCTTGAGAAGAAGAGCAAGGTTGATGAGCTCAAGCCCGAGTTCCCTGCTGCTGGTAAGAAGAGCCGAGAGCCCGAGTGTGTCAGCTTGGCTTGGTCTGCTGATGGCCAGACTCTGTTTGCTGGTTACACTGACAACATCATCCGTGCTTGGGGTGTCATGTCGAGGGCATAAATTGCTCTACCCTAAAAAGGAGCGTGGTGATCAAGGCGAGCGGAAGATGGTAGATCATGGGTGGGGCGTCAAATGGTTGGCTTCCTCGTTTGGTCTTTATTGATGCAAAGGAAGGGGGGCGACTACAAATCTGACGAGGGCATAACGCATTTGCTGGTTATAGGCAGCCCCTGAAATTACCGGGATTCATCCTTTTGTTCTCCAATAAAGAACTCGAGTTTTCAAAAGATATGTCATGATTTCAAGTGATGATTTGTGCCCGTGTTCGTGCTTTCTTTGTCATACCAGTGCTTCATAATGTCCAAACATGTCTTGCGCGAAAGCCAGAGACTTTCTCGGCACAGCAAATATCATCGGTTCGGTCTAACGTCGAAAAGAGTCCAATTTCACGATGCAAGTCAAACATTGATCCATAGCGGAAGATTATTCTCGGGTAGTCCGTGAGTTTCAAGCAGTTGTCTATTTTCTCCTAGTGCGCTATGCTTTTGTTCTAATTTTAACACTCTTTGACAGGATGATACTTTGGTTTGGTCCCCATCGCATGCTGCGACAGCAGACTGAAGCAACCGACCCAAGTACTCACATGGCCTTTCATGGTTCCGCTTGCCATAGCCTTTTACATAAAGGGTGGCAAAGAAAACGGATATCCGCCGTTCTTGACACGGAATACACTCAACAGGAAGCTGTAGACAAGGAACAGAACACCACCAAAGGCAATGACAGCGACTTGTTGGGTTTTGGAGTCAGCGATTCTCGGGACCTTAATCGCAAGAGTGATGGCACAAAATGACAAGACACCGTCTGTGACGAATGATTAGCAGGAGTCGGCAAAAGCAACATGGAGGCACATACAGAGTGCAGCCACTATCTGGGTCTCGAGTCCAAGTTGTTGCTGAAAGCCTGGCGCAACATAGCTGATTCCTCCCTTTCCGTCACCAGTGACGTAGGGAACCTTTCGAATGTGGTTGAACATATGTCCACTAATGAACAGCAAGATGGTCATGAGGGACAGAGCAGCCCATAGGTTACGGCTTTGCAAGATAGGATAGACGTATGGCCAGAGCGTAAGGGCAGCTGTAATGACTCCAACGACGATGGTAGTAGTGGCAGCCCACTTGATATAGTCGATTGGTCGTTTTACTTTAGGATGAGGTCGATCAGGCAAATGACGAGCAATCCAGGAGTGAACTTGCTCGGCGGAGGCGGGTCTATGTTTCAAATGTCAGTTGATGTCTCTGAGGCTATATAACCATATCACTCACCCGCTGGAGAAGTCGTATCGCAGAGGGTCTGCGCTGTGAACAGCATGGGGGCCGGTGGTGGGTGGGAACATGAGCAGGACTGGAGCGGTTGTGAGACCAAGCTATTCATAGTTAGCTACCAAGCTTCAATTCAATCTCCAGCTTGAAGAGCATACCGAGGCGAAGATATCTCTACCGTCCATGAAATCCAAGGTACCGAAGATCAATCCCGACTCGCCTGTCTTGTCACCCTGATACCAGCTCTTACCCAACAGGTTCCACTCAGGTTGGAACTCGCGGCATAGTTGGCAGTTGATTCGCGCATCGACAGCAGTAAGAAGAACAGCGACGCTGTAGTCTCGGGGCGTGGATGTCAAGGACTTATACGAGGAGTCCTTCAGCTTGACGGGCCCAGAGGACTGCTTGGCGTGGAATTGTTCGAATCGCTCGGCAGAGGACTTTTTGGCAGCCACGACACCAGTCGCAAGCAAGGCGAAAGAGAGTAGAGAATGGAGGAAACGCATGATGATACGGAACAAAGCTGTGTTGTTCCGTGGGGAGAAGGTAAAGGGCCAATTGGCCAAATAAGTGTAAAGTAGTAGACTGTCAAAGCTGCTACCTTGCACTGACGGAGCTGGAGCTATTGTGGTGAAGCTGAGGTGGCCTCTGGAACTAGCACTGCGCGAAGTGCCTTACATAAGCTTGCGTGGAAGCGCGGGGCCGCTGGGATTGTCTCACGTGAAAGTGCAATCGATGGGAGCTACACTAATCCCGAAGCAGCATCATGTTTACGTCCAAAACATACCTGAGATAGACCACTTGCCAGGCTGCAACTGTCCCCGAGTATATCATCCGTGCTGCCCAATCTTCCTGGCTTCTTATGCGGTGCGCTTGACTTGGCCACTGTATGTATCAAGGCTTCGGTATATACTGATATTTTCATCATTGCCATTCTTCCTTTCTGTCATATTACGCGTTTTATTGAAAGCATCCATCGGCAATTATGAAAAAGACCAGGTCCACCGAGGTAACTATGCGCATAAGGACATGGCTGATCTAGACCCGGTACTGACTGCAACCTTGTAGCGTGCGGCTCAAATCAATGAGCTTGAACTTAAGCACCAAGGAAGTGTCCATCAGATGGACCTCACTGGGCGGGACGAGGAAGCCCGTCTACTCAAGCTACGATTATTGACGCTGCGCGATGAGAATGCGTCGCTGAAGGATCGTCTGGTTCAGCGAGATGCTCTTGTCAAGCAACTCACCAAGCAAGGAAAAGAGACACATGCCGAGTTCACGGAAACCAAGGAAAAGCTCAAAGCGCAAGATAAGCATCTTAAAAAACAGAGCAATGAATTGGAAGCTCTCAGGGTAAGTGATGGTAATTCAACAACATGCAAAACGGTTCTGCTTACACTGAGTCAGACCGAGATCACATCGTTGAATGAATTCAGACAGGACTCAAATAAGGTCTTGCAGGAAAAGCTTGCACTCAATCATAAGCTTGACCAACTGCAGCCCGAACTTGATCACCTCAAGACACAACTGGAAACCCATCGCGCCATTGTCGCTCAGAAACAAGATCTCGAACGTCAACTCAGTTCAATTGAAGTCGAGCTCGAGAACGAAAAACGATCGAAGCAGCGCATGCAGTCGAAGAGTCACGACAACGATCAAATACGAGAACAATTCGACGAAACTAAGAGAGAGTTGGAAGATCTCAAGAAAGAATACAGTAGAGAACTCCGGGAAGCCCGTGGTGAATGCGACAGGCTAGAAGGGCGCGTCGAAGACACAAGGAGCAAATTGAAGAAGACACAAACAGACCTAAAGGACACACGGGCTGAGCTTGAGTCATGCCGGACCGAGCTAGAGGAAGCTCGCAAGGCTGCTCTGAAAACTAAGTCAAGCAAGAAGAGTGTTGGAATCAAAGAGCAGCCTACTGCAAAGAGACGAGTTCAAGACATGAGTATGGAAGATATCAGCATCGGAACGCCTGGACCAGATGAAGCGACACTGAGGCGACCGTTCAAGAAGAGGGGGATCGAGCGGGCATTGGCCGGCGAGAAATCGACGTTTTCGATCACACCGTTCTTGAACCGTACGAAGAATCTATCGGAAGACATGTCGGACGAACTGAGCGAGATTCACTCGCCTACCGGGAAGTCCGCTGAAGCATCAGAGCTTGCAGCCCCTCAGGCAGAAGATAGTGCAGACTTTGGCGATTCTGCATCGATGGAACCCGTTGAGGAAGCTGCAGAGTCGGGCGGGGAGGTTGAAAGTGATGCTGTTACAGAAGAAGTACAGCCAAAGGCTCAAAAGGCTCGAGGCAGGCCAAGGCAAGCTCTTGACGATGCACCCACAACGAAGAAGAATATGCCTGTACAAGCAAAGAAAAGGGCCAGGACAACAAAGGCATCCACTAAACTGGATATCCTGAGTGAGGAAGCCGAGGCTGGCGAACGAGAGGCCGAGCCAATTGAAAAGCTTAAGAAGCCGTCAGGATCATTAAAGGCCAATCCTGCTCCGACAGCACTACGACTTGGAATTGAAGACGCAGACGCACGCAAGAAGAAGCGCAAGGTACTTGGCGGTGGTAACAAGACCCTATTTGATGATGACGATGCCGAGCCAGCCCCTAAACCAGCGAAGATGCAGCTGGGAGCTGGCCGCAAACTCAAGGCGCCTTTGGGAGGTGTTCGAGGTGCCTTTGGCGGAGCGACATTCTCTCCGTTGAAGAAAGATAGACGGGGAGTTGGTGCTAGTTTTCTCCATTGAGGAGAGACTGTGTTACGGGTCTGACGGGTGAAGAGAGTGATTGCATGGATCGGCGTTTATTCACAATTATTTGAAATAGCGGTGGAATTGGAATATATGTTCTTCGGCAATGGCGCAAAGGTTTTGAATCGAAATTGCATCCCTTTTTTCCTCATAATTTTGCAAATGAGTCTACTGGGCCTACATAGGTAGAGCGTGAAACCCCTTCCATTGAAGTACAATCGAGCTATCCACAAAGTTGGTATAGGTTAGCAGAATTTTATGTGGACAGCTACAGAAACCAGCCTTCAGCCCAGACATGTATACAATTCATTTTTCCTAAATTGTATGTGTAAAGCGGTTTACTGATCTTATCATTAAAGTTGGTGTTGGACTATACACCCGGTATACACCCGGTGTCAAAATTTGACAGCCTTTGTTATTGATGGTCAAACTAGGTTATATCCAACAAGAATTTTACTTCCGGTTACTCACAACAAATCATTTTGCAAGATGAGGAATTCACTGCTCTCAAGCTGCTCGACTGTAGGCCGTTCATTCAACCTCTGCCTCCAAGTTTCGCGCCCAGCAGTAACATCGATACGATGGTCATCATCAGGTTCTCGCTGGAAACAGCGTCAAGGAAGTGACGCATACGCCCGCGGTGCAAAGGTCCAAGGACTCAAAAGCCGGGCGGCTTTCAAGCTTCTGGAGGTCAACATCTTTCCATTAGCCAACCGGTCCTCTACAACATAGCTGACAGCTTCAGCAGATGGACTCCAAGTATAAACTATTCAAGGGCAACGGACAGATAGTGGTTGATCTGGTATGTTTCTATGACTGACGTGTTGGTTACGCAGGAACTATTCAGCTCACCCTCTCTAGGGATATGCACCAGGCAGTTGGTCCCAGGTACGTTTTATATACCTAGGTTTACTTTCCATGCTATCTGATTGACAAATCAAGGTCGCCGCGGATAGGACAAAACCCAGTGGGAGGGTAATTGGTATCGACCTTATCCCAGCTCAGCCGCCCCGTGGTGTAGCAACTTTCCAGGGCGACTTCCTTTCACCAGTTGTACAAGAGATGGTCAAGAACTTCATCTTGGAAAGTCACCGACGCCCACCTCCAAAGCGGGAGGGTGACGAGACCGATGGCTCTGATACAGATGAAGGCATCACAATTGACCGGCCAAGCTATCTCGACATGGAACGTCATACCAGTCAGAACGAAGCGCCAGTACTCGCACCAGAAGCTTCAAAGAAGCGTATTGTAGATGTTTGTCGACTCACTCTTCAGCAAGTTTTGGCTGCTAATTGCACACCTAGGTTGTTCTAAGTGACATGTCAGAACCCTGGGAACAAACCACCAGCTTCAATGTGAACACCATTAGTAATCCCTATCGTAGGTTGATGAACACGAGCGGAAACGCTTTTCGCGACCACGCCGGAAGCATGGTGAGCATTAACCACATGATGGACTATTTGTTGGGATCCGCTGACTTTGAGCCCAGGACTTATGCTCTGCCGCTTTGCAATTTGCCAGCGACACTCTGAGGTCTGGTGGACATTTCGTTTGCAAGTTTTACCAGGGATCCGAGGATAAGGACTTCGAGAAGAAGTTGAAGATGCTCTTCACCAAAGTATTCCGGGAGAAGCCCGAGTCTTCAAGAAAGGTACGTCTTTCCCAGACCCAACTGAGAGCAAGAACCTGCATGCCCTGACACATTTTAAAGGAGAGCCGCGAGGCATACTTTGTTGGCTTACGGAGGAAACCAAACGTCACTGTAGAAGACCTTGATACGCAATAAGTTTGATATGCATGCATACACTATCCATCCAAGGTATCACTGAGCAAATTTACAGCAACAATTTGCGTCCCGAAACATGGTAGCATCACAACAGCTATATCACGCAATAGTAATATTATCATGACGGCAGCAAGGCGCGAGAATTTCATTGTAGAATTTTGTGATACCTAGGCACGCCAATTCCATGCAAGACCCATTTGCAAGCCGAAGTTCGGCATCATTTGCCTTAAAAGTTGGCCCAAACTCCACCCAAGGCCGATTATTTTCACCAACCAGCCGCTTAGACCTTGAAACCGCGCGAACGTCTTCGGCCACGGGCACGCTCGAACTTGCGTCCCTTGGACTCGACGTAAGGCTTCTGCAGAGGGGGTTAGAAAATGTCACAGGTACAGTAGTAGCAAGCAATCTTACCTTGTGGCTGTGGGGGCCGAAGCCGAAGTGCTTGACGGCCTCGCGGGCGTTCTTGGGTCCACGGAGAATCAGGGTGTTGCTTCCGGTGGGGGCACGGAGAGCAAGCTGATCCAGGGTGATAGCCTCACCACCAGCGGCCAAGAGGCGGGCGCGGGCAGTGGCGGTGAATCGCAGAGCAGCGACGGTCACCTTGGGGCACTCGAGCAGACGGTTGTCATCGGTGATGGTACCGACAACGACGACGGTTCGCTTCTCACCCTCCTTGTTGATGTTGGCAACAATTCGGGACAGAGAGACAGGAGGTCGGTTGATCTTGGACGTAAACAGACGTCGGAGAACGACCTTGTTGAACGAAGAGTCGGTTCGGCCTAAGATTTTGTTAATTCTCGTCTTCTCGTTCGGATTTGTGCGGTCGCTGGTAAGGGATTGGACGTACGGGCCAGGAAGCGGTAAAGCTTCACCAAGAGCTTGAGGTAGACATTGTCGCTCTTGGGGGCAGTGCGGTGAGTGCCCTTGACGTGGTGGCGGTCGAGATCGATACCTGTAGGGTGAAGCCTTCGTCAGCCATTGATTCAAGCATGCTCATAAAATAGCAACTCTGTCTTGCGCTTTCGCGAACAAGATGGTGCCTTGGTCGCAGAGAAGGAGGCACCGAAGCACACTCCCTCTCTACTCGCATACAGAGGCTGAATTTCAAAATCTTCACGTACCCATGGCGGCGGTTGTCGCTGTGAAATTTGGCGATTTTGGGTATGGAGATGGATGCGTCGGACAACACTGCTTTCACCTTTCGAAAAATTCAGGGCTTTGGGTAAGTGGGGCGGCACACAAAGTCGCTCCTGCCGGTTGAGAGCGGTGTTGGGCGGCAGTTAGGGCCTTGTTATGCATGTAGCGCATGACCTATGATGAGAGCTAACCAATCAACGGTCGCCTTGCCGTCACCGGGCGAGCTCACCTAGGTGTACTAGCTGTATACCTCAAGGTAACGGAGACCAATAGATCAAACTACATGTGACTTCAAAGTCTCGAGAAACGAGAGTGCAGTAGTTATTATCTATCGACTCGATGGATTATCTGGCATCCTAGCACCAGACCTTTCTCAAAAACAATCCTCTATGCATATTCCTTCTGAAGCACGGCAGAACCTTCTACCAAGGCTGCCACTGTCCCAACTACTTATGTTATATAACTGTACAAATCTACCTGCCCCCGAGTCTCCCATGATCACGCCGTTTCCCAATCCTTTTTGTTCTTTTTCCCCTACTACCAAATAACCATGCTCTAGAAAAAACCCTTCCGTCGTACGGACTATCTTCACATACCTATTTATATAATCATAAGGAGCGTGGCTCAGAGTCGGGTCTGAGATCGACAAGGAAATCACGCGTCATCTCGAAACTCAGCCAGCTAGACGCCATGCTGGGAGCGACCTTGAGAAGATTAGGCACAATACCTTTGTAAAGACCCTTAACTCCCTCTTGCATGACGATGACTCTAACTGCATCTGTGATACCCTTGTATTGGTAGCCCATGCCCGACATAGTGTTAATTTGAAATCGACGCCGTAGAACATCGCTAGAAGATGTAAGTATGACAACCACATAGCCTGGACAATTGGACTACTCACAAGGGGTATGTGCAAGTCTGTGCAACCGCTCCAGAGACAGCACCAGCAAGCAACTTGCGGCTCGCATTAGGATTTTGTTCTCCGTCCGGCGTCAGATATTTCCGGACAGATTCATAAACCATGAAGTTAAGGCCAACCTGAGCGATATTCATTAGTCTTTAAAGCTCGGGTGGATGTGCAGCAATTTCCTCACATATGGTGCCACTCCAGCAACAGTAGGAATGATACCTCGATATAATGCAGACATGCCACCCTCGGTTTTATACATTTGCCCCAGAGTGGTCCACATTCCAGGCAATTTGTCTGGTCTGGCTCCTAGCTCGCTGAAACTCGCAGATTGAATGGACAGTCGTGTCCGAACAATATCGAGAGGGTATGTGAGAAAAACCGACGTTATGCCAGCAAGGCCACCACAGACGAGGCGGGTCAAGGGTGCTAGATCAGCTCCTGGATGGCGCTCAAAGATATTCTGCAGCTTCGTTAGCCTCTCGTGTACGGACTCGAGCTGAGTCTTCGACTATCACGCACCCGCTTGTAAAAGTTGTAACTGCTGAACTGAACAGCAGAGTAAGGGACAATGCGGATACAGTTGGTACCGTTGCCGCGCATAAATCCCCTCCAGCCTTCTTCCTTCCACATTTTCATCAGGGCTTTCCCCACTGATAGCTTGTACGCGTCTCGTCCAATACTCTGAATCTGCATGAGAATCTTGAGTCGTTCCAGGGGGGACACCACGGTTCGGGAGACAGCGCCAGCGACACCTCCAGCGCAGAATGCGGCGATAACCGGCTGAGAGATTGATTCTCGAAACTGTATGGATCGATCAGAGGCCACAGCCTCTGTTGAATTGGCCATGTCTGGCTGCGACTAAATATCCAATTAGCGATGTTGTAATGGAACGACAATCATGCATATAACTGCTTCAAGGCCAACAACTGGCGCATGACCTACGTACGGTGGACATGGTAACGGCTAAAATCAATTCTTTGTATATGAGACAGAATTACAACTTGTTCTTGTTCAAAGACAAGGTGTTGTTGCCTTTGTGAGAAGCGCCTGTGTGGTCTAAATGTCGATTGCAACAGCAGCAGACGGCCTCAGTGCTCAAAAGACTGTACGTGTCCAAGGCTGCGTAATCCTTTAAACGATAGTATCTCCAATTGTTACTGTGACTGAAAGAATAGCGATGACATGCTGGAAATTCGAGGCAAGGACAGGCGGTCGGTAACCATCGGGGAGAGATCTAAGAGACGTCTGCGCCAGGACCGACACACGGCGAGACGTGTAGGCAGACTGTTGGCGAGTCGAATTGCTGGTAGCTCGAAAGGGGGTCGTGTTAATTCGGGGTTGGTCTGAGCGATGATGGAGAAAGGACGTCGACGGACGGAAGACGGGATCGGTACCGTCAAGGAACGGATTCGGATTGGGGGGCGCGTGAGCCGGCGATGCGGATGTCTTCGGGGCGCGCATAGTCCCCCCCGGTTCCCGTTCGGGGAAGTCAAACATAACCTGGGACGCTTAATTGTGGGGAGAGAAGTCAGCTAGATCAGGTACTTCCCGTGGTCCAGGGTAAGAGGCTTAGTCTGCGTACACCGTGGTAGAGCATGTACCTCAGCGTGATAACCTCATGCTTTGTTCCGCCACCTGATCAAGCACTTACACTCATATCCACTATCCAGGTTTGGAGCCGACGTGGAGGATATCAGCTCATCGTCGCAAGTGGTTACAGCTAACCAAGACAGACAAACAAGATCCCTTGCGGACTTCCTGCACCTACTATGTAAGTGCCAAAGTTGTCGAGATAATCGAGGCATACATAGCAATCGGTTCGAAATCCAAATCGATGGCATAGATGGAACCTCTCACAATACAGACGTCATCGTGGTTTGGAAAATGGTTGAAATTCCGATGAGAGGAACGTGTGATACGGACAGATCCATTGACCCGTTGCGCCAATCATGTTACAAAACAGTCTAAACTAACTACGAAATTAAGAACTTCCAAAGAAACGCGCCGTGGCAAAAGCCTTCATTCTTGAAAACACAAGGTACCCATACCCGACCTGGCATGGTTTCCGTGGCTTCTTACGCGTTGCCATGCGATGGGTTGGGGAATTCAAACAATATTACACACTGCACCTGTCAAGTGAAAGGGAATGAAACCAGCATCAGCTAGACAGGAGAAACTTTTGCTCGTGAGGTTCGGAGACTAAACCCGAATGCTTCTAACCTTGCAATGCAAATGCCTACTCGGCAACGTCAAGGTCCTCGTGAGCAGGAGGAGGGCTGTCAAGAGCTGTGTTCACTGTGAGTATTGAGGGTATTATAGACAAAGCATGACGACTTACGTTTGCGCTCGTCACCGTTAGTACCGTTCTCCCTTCGGTCACGGTCATCACGTTCATCCTTGGAGTCACGCTCACGGTCACTGGAAAACTGTTAGAAGACATGCGCAGAATGTGGATAAATAGAAACATACCGATGGTCAGGGCTGCGAGAACGATCGCGATCACGTCGGCTCTCGCGGTCGTAGTCTCGGTCACGATCCCTACGTTCGTCTTTACGAGGCGAGTAATCGCGAGTGCTGCGACGAGGAGAAGGAGAACGTCCACGGCGAGGAGAGCGAGCACCAGCGCCACCACCACCACGACGCTCACGGTCACGACCAGACTCAAACCTCCAGGAGGCAGAAGGAGGGGTACGGGCCCACTAGAGATCCGTCAGCGGACTTGTCCAGACATTCAAGTGGTTTTCGGCATCAGGATCAGATAACGTACCTCGATCTTGAGAATATCGTCACGGCCAATGCGCTTGTTGTGCATCTCATGGTAGGCATCATCAGCATCACGCCGGTCCTCGTATTCAACGAAGGCGAATCTATTGATTGTCAGCTCGATCACATGAGATCGACAACACACCACACTCACAGACGGCTGGATGTAGACCTGGGGGCAGGAATGTCACAGCGAACCAGTCGGCCATAGCTATTGAGTAAATAGTCAGTATACGAGGTCGCATGTTATACCACAGCAAAACGCCGGCAGAGGCCCCCTTTTTAAATACAAATGTGATGCGCATTCACGCGCCGAACCTCGAGAGACTCCACATGAACTCGAACGAAAAGCGGCTGCGCTTTTGACAAGCAGTCCCACCAACGCGTTTGGGACGATAGGGAAAGAGAAAGTGCTGGGGACGTGGGCGCGGGCGAAAACGAGAGGGCGATGGCGCAAGGACGACGATCGACGGCGAGACATCATTGTCAGGTGGGAGATCATTGTATGACTCCCAGCCTATAGGACGGACACGGACGAAGGCGCGCGCGAAAACGATGGGACGTGGGCGTGGACGAGGGCGTGGGCGTGAGCGAGGTTGACATACCGTTCGAACTCGTAGGCGAGGTCGCGAGCGCGGGTGCCGTGGCTAAAGCCAGTCACGTAAAGAGTGGTGCCGCCGCGAGACATTGTCGTAAATCAAAGCAGTACTTTTTGATGATGAGAATGAATAGGAAACTGATATAGCAGTTCCGACGAGCGCTTTGGAGAGAAAGATGATTGATGAAAATGTGTTGACGATGGTGTAACCTTCCAAGTTGAACGATATGATCACGAGAGTTGTTTGGTCCGGAAAATTTAGCGGCTCTGCTGACATAATGCGGTGTGCCTGCTCTATGGACGGAAACATGTTTGGCCAGCCCGTCTGTGACTGTTCAAGTACCGGGCCGTACCTTACATAGCAACTTCTTCAGCCCCATCGTGTCATCGGAAATTGCGGAGTGACGCGCATGAATTGGGTTTACATCATGATCGTTAAAAGCAAGCTCAATTGATGTTGTTTTACCTATTTATTCCGTAGGTTGTTTCGGCAGTTGTTCTCACGCCTGACTTTTCGGCTGGTACCTTGTGCCCGAAATCCGAGAGTACAGACATGCTCCATGAATAATTGTGGAGTGTCTTGGAAGGAGCTCGCCCGATCTCTAGTCTAATTGCTTTCCTGACTGACAGAGATTATGAGGTCATACCTTTGGCTCAGAAATTGCTGAGTTAGTGCATACGCTATAACTACCTTGCCTTACTAACCTAGCCTCTTTTATTGAACCTAGGTTGCTTCTACGCCTTATGTACCGGTATTATGGTACTGTATTGTTTCGCGCCGCCCTCTTATTCAAAGAGAGAAGAAAACAAATAGTTTAAAACCTTAAAGTCATAAACGCACGTGACATCATAAGTAATAGGTTCAAAGTCGAGCGATTTTATTGTAGGACTACCTGGTCACAGGCAAGGTATTCACATGTAGGTCAATCGTCATCAGTATTTAGGGTCCCGAGTGTCCCGACTATGTACTACCTGACTATACCTACTTATTACCGAGTAGGTGCTGTATCGTAAGAGCCTGATGCGTATACGTCCAATGTACCGAAGGCCGAGGCTCTTTGATATTGACATGACCTCAAGGCTGACTCACGGCAGCTTCGGATTCATAGCAATCAACGTGCGTCGGCATCCGCGCGGTTTCTCAAATGCCGTTCTGATTCTTTGATCGTCTGCCGTTGCATCCGGTAAGATACATATGTCAACTTCCTCTGTAGCTCTCTTAAAAAAGCCCGAACGTCGCAACGTGAGAACGTACTTATCTAGACCCCAATCTCCCTCCATATCACAGTTCACGTACAAACTCGTCACACCATTATCAGTTTCCAGGCTGCCGAGGAAAACTCATGTTCGTCCGAACTGTTGACACCAGTGCAACTCATTCATACACATTCCACCTACACCTCAACCTTCCCACCATAACGGATGGCTCCCTCAGCCGCACCGGGGGAGTCACTGCTCTCCGACCGGAGCACCGGCCATCATACACCAGAAACTCAACCGCCAAAACCGAGATCACTCGGTGATGCTCTACGGGCCGCTGGCATGTTAATTGACGGACCCAGTGCAGGACTCGGCTCTGAAGCACCCAGCGAGGAGGATTATGAAGAGAACATTCGATCAAGTTTGACAGAGACGTTTGTTATTCGGAACCGTTATGCTAGTCGCAGTCGTATACAAGCAGAGGAGCCATCCTTGCCTAGTGCAGGGTTTGGTAAATTCGTTTCCGAGTCAGATTCACGTTTTAATCGTCGTGACTCAGGCGTCCACATCGTCTCCGATGAGGATAACAGTCTGCAGCAACTCCTAAAGGCCAGCTCGCAATGGTCACATGAATCTACAAGCCCAAAGCCTCGACGACGCAAATTTGCCGATCTCGTCTTCACCAGTCAAGTTTCAGCCTTTGACCGCCATAACCCAACAGCATCAAACAGCCCCTTCCATGGCTTCTATACACTATTCTGGCTCGCTGTTACTCTATTTGTTGTGAAGATATCAGTGCAGAACTGGCAAGTTTACGGAAATCCCCTGGGGAGTAGTGATATTATGAAAACTATGTTTCATAGAGATGGTATGGTTTGAGTCTACCTTTTTTTAATTTTTAAAAAGAAAGAGAAGCCCTCTCAAGCTTTACGACACTAACTATATCGCAGTGATATTCCTCCTACTTTCGGATGGCATTATGTGTGCCCTTACAACTGTGAGCTGGCTGATTCAACGGCTGGTATCTGCCCAATACCTGAATTGGGATGGAGCTGGTTGGATTATCCAAAATGTAAGCGAGAAAAGTTCAGTATCAACTATACGTCGAACTAAAACAAATACGCCCAGATCTGGCAAACATCATTTATTGCCGGTGTTATTGGACTGACGCTTTGGCGTGACTGGCCTTGGACTCACACGGTGTTTTTCGTCCTACATGGCCTGGTCATGTTAATGAAGCAACACTCATATGCCTTCTATAACGGCCATCTCTCTTCAGTCTATAAGCACCGCGCTACTCTATTGAGGAAACTCAAGCAACTAGATCTGGTAGACCCAGCCACGACTCCTTCACAAACCGAGCCCCCTGCAGCATCTATATCCACGCAGCACCTCAGCATCGTACCCTCTGCAGAAGAGCGTCGCAAGTCTATATCAGCTCAGCCGGACCAGGAAGAGACCGATGTCGACAAGATTTCACGAGCGATTGCCTCCCATATGCCTTTGGATAACGAGCAAATCGCTCTCTTTGAACGCATTATGAATTGGGAGGTGGACGCCATGTCTGATGAGCTCAAGGGAACTGCTGCAAGCATGGATAAAGCATATCCAAACAACTTGTCATTTCTTGAGCATTACAAGTGGATTCCTTTGCCAACTCTCGTCTACGAGATAGAATACCCACGATCGGATTTTATCCACTGGTCATACGTACTGGAGAAATTTGCAGCAATGTTTGGCGTCTTGTTCGTCATGGTGCAAGTCTCGCAGTATGCTATATGTGCGTTGAATTCTCCCAGGACCTCGTTGTTATGACTAACAGACTTGCAGACCCTGTTGTTATGAAAACAGTGGAAATGAAAGAAAACGGTGTGCCACTGTTTGTAAGATTTCAGGAGTTCCCAGGACTTCTTCTTGATCTTATATTCCCTTTCATGATGGAGTACTTGGTAAGAAGGGAATGCTGCTATTTGGAAGTCATGCTGACGTAAATAGCTGGTCTGGTATCTTATATGGGAGACCATTTTGAACATCCTGGCAGAGTTGACATGCTTTGCCGATCGGAACTTTTACGATGCATGGTGGAACAGCGGTAAGTGATTCGGTGTATAACTTGGTGTCAATACAGGAGCTGATACAAGCATATTTAGTCTCATGGGATCAATTTGCTCGTGATTGGAATCGTCCAGTTCACATCTTCCTTCTCCGACATGTCTACCACAGCTCCATATCATCCCTGAAGGTTAACAAACACACTGCAACCCTTATCACGTTCTTTCTGTCAGCCTGTGCACACGAGCTGGTCATGTGGTGTTTGTTCAAAAAGCTGAGAGGCTATCTTCTTGTTCTACAAATGTGTCAACTACCAGTAAGTCTTACTTCATAATGGTTCCTGTATAAATTACTGACGATTGGCTCTGTAGCTGGTCAGACTGAGCCGTACCAAATGGCTGAGAGGACGTAAAACGCTAGGGAATTTGATCTTCTGGCTCGGTATCTTTACGGGACCCAGTTTGTTATGTAGCTTGTATCTAATTCTCTGATTTTATCAGGGTCAATAATGACTGAGTATATCACATCATGCTTCGAAAGGAAGGCGGCCCTATCAAGAGGATTTCCCACCGCGAATAACAACGAACAAATGGAAGCAAAGCTTTTGTAATGTATTGAGTATTCCTGCCTATGAATGACAAAATCTCCAACTCACGCCATCGCCAAACAAGTCCTTGGTTTAAATCTACATTCTCTCATGAGTCGCCATAAGAGAGCCTACGGTTATGTCAGTATGCTTTTATAAGGGGGTTTGAAATTGAAAACACTTACCAATGAAAGTGGTGACAAGACGGCTGCGAACTTGGCAGATATCTTCGGGAACCAGCCAGATGGTCGCACCGAGTTTTCGAGCAATGCTGATGCTCAGCTTGGCATTCAAGTACGCATCATCGTCGGTCTGGCCGGGCGTCACGAGGTCGTAATCAACATAGCTGCTCTTCATTCCGTTGAGAACATCCAAGAGGAAGACACCAGAACCGATCGAAGGATCTTTGAAAGAGCGGATGGCAGAGTTCCTGCCACCCTTTTGAGACATATCGTTTGCCCACCGCACCATTTCTGAATCAGTAATCTCCCTCTTACCCAGCTTCTTGGCTAGTGACGAGAGAGTCATAGTGATATCCCTACGCATGAGTTGCCACACAAGACCAAGAGTCAATGTTTTTTGTCCATCAGTGATATCGGCTCCCTGGATGCCCACTAGTGAGAACCCATTTTGCTTGCCAAGTTCGATGGCGTAGTTGGTGTTCTCCACGGCCTTGAACCTGGACATCTCACCTCCATGAGCCGGTCGCTTGTTGACGTGACGAAGGTTTACAGAATTAGGAATGACCTTCTCATAAGCCTGGAGAAGGACATTGCCATCCTTGAGGTCTTCAAAGAAGGATACAACAGCAGGCTGTACATCCAAGCTGTTAAGCCACAAGGTGAAGACTCGGGCTTCGCGCTCTCCCTCCGCATCAAAATCTTCGACTTCAAGCTTCTCCTCCTCGGTAATAGGATCAAGAGCGGGGTGGTTGTTGAAGAGATTGGCGACAAAAGCCAGGTTGAGCTTGGGGTTTCCTGCAACAAGAGACTTTGGAGTCAAGAACTTGCGGCAGCCAAGTTTGTCAGCTTCCTGGAGGACTGCCTCAGCTCGATCATGTGGGTCTTGTTGCTGCAGAGGTGCACGAGTGACACCATATTCGGGACCAATCTGTGCAAGCAGAACAGCATAGTTCTCGCCATCCTTGACATCCGAAGAAAAGTTGTTGACGCTGGACAGTTAGTTAGACTCCAGGCAAGGCGATGAAGAGAATAGTGATAGACTTACGTGCGGGACCACTTTGCAGCTTTCAAATGGTAGTTGAACCATCGAAGGAGAATCTGCTCTGGAGGCAAGCGGAGAAATTGTTCAAGGGTCTCGTCCTCGTCGAGCAGTCTATACAGCTCGGGATGGAGCTTGATGTCAATTTTGCCCAAAAGTCCTCGTCGAATAATCTGCCAAATCAGACCCAAGATAAGATGCTCCCTAACCTCAATGATATCACCAGCACCAATGTTCACAACAGAGCAGCCAATACCCTTGGCCGATTCAATGACAATGTTGTTGTTCTCACTCATGTGGAAAGCATTGAGTTGCTTGATCTTCCGGCCGGCTATGTTGAGAACACGCTCATCGATGGTGTCAGGGACACTGTCGTTGATGAGTTTGGCAAGTACTAAGCCATCCTTACACTCATCAAACATTTCGAAGGTGTCGGTAGGGAAAGGGAGGCGGCTGTCGATATCGGCGTCACCGGCCAGTACGGCATTGATGTGGCGGGTGAACTCGGTGCGTTCATCCTCGTTGATAGAGTGAATAATATTGGCATTGGAGCCCTGGACCTGAATCTTGCCGCTTACACTTCCCTTGGAGGCATGGCCTCCGGTACGCTGTGCGACGACACCACCGCTTCCAGCAGCAGAAGTTGGTCCTGTGGACATGCGCTTCTGAGCGGGCGAAGAGTCACGAAGCTTGGCAACGAGCTGGTGGCGAAGGAGTCAGTACCGTCTTTGTCTCTTGGTTCTAGAAATTGAAACATACGCTAACGTAATCCTCGAGCTCGACACGTCGCGATGAGTCAAGCTCGACTTCCTTTAGCGCCTGGCGCACGACATCGTAGGGCTGGTTTTCGCTCTGTTGTGTGGCTTTGATGGCGGTAGCTTCGTCAAGGTATCCTCTATCGTCAACATCAAGGCGTTGGAAGGCATCGGACAAGGTGAAGATTTCGTTCTGTTGAAACTGAGGAAACTTCCTGTTATACTGTTGTCAGTCTGGCAAAGCAATCCGCGAGATCCGGTGCGACTAACCTCTGGAGCTTTAGAACGTTCATGGCGGGGAGACGAGGGGTTCCCAGGAAGGACGTCTAGATAGATGAGTACTCTGGGAACCGTGGACGTGTCGCGATTCTTGGGAAAGAGGATCGGTCAGTGCCACAAGTGAATCAATCGTCGGCCAGATGTTATTAAACAGTCCCAGTTATGAGTTGTAGAGGATGATGCGAGAATTGGGCACCTGAAAGGAGAGGGACCTTGGACGGGATAGAGTGGGGGAGGTCCTTAGCAGCACCCTGTTCCAAATTGAGTACCTGAATAATGCGGTAGATTAAGTACCTCCGCACTGAGGCTCAGGTGTCTTTTACTGGTGAGAGCAACTCAAGAGTACCTGTACGAGTGTAGCGGGGTACCTTTCTGCCACGTCACTGCGGGGAGCTTCCCTGTCAAGAAGTGCGAAAGCGGTGATGTAATGGCCACTGTTGGGATGGCTGAGCAGCAATGCGCGTCGTTTTACTCAAATTTATTCTACGCAATCAAGTCAATACCTGGAATAGGCAACCACAGTCAGTTACCATGGATGGTGGGCGGTTGCTGAGCCCAAGACCAAATAAGATGGACGTCAAGATCGTCGCCTGTTCAAGTGCCACCAAATGACGTGTGATGGCAAGCAACAAGCCTCCATCCAGACATTGGACAATATAATCAAGCCGGAATGTTTGAATGGATGTCTTGATGTCCAATTTCTATGGTATCAATTACCTGGGTAGGCAGGTAAATATCCATATGGTTGCGGCTGAATAGTTACTCGCTGGTCGAGCTTTCCACCAAAGCCCCGTCACAATGCGTGAGGCCCCGACGTATTAGCAGGCGGCTTCCTTTGGAATATTCTGCTGATCGGTGGAGACAAAATATGAAAAAAAGCCCACAGAGAAGCAAATCCATTAGCCTCAAACTTAGAATATTCATTAATAAGACATACCTACCGAATTACAGAGTACACAACCTGCAGATTTACGCATCTCGACAACATCTAATTGCTAGCATGTCTCTCTGTAAAACTTGCAAAGAGACGTTAGTGTTGCGTCTAGAGGACGTGGATGATGAGGCCGGGGCGTCCAGCGGCGCAGGCCCCAGCACTGCCTCAGATGCATCGGTCCCTGATGATCTCGAACTACCATGCGGTTGTCATTTCCATTGGTAAGTTTCTCAACAGATATGCTTGTCTCGTAAACTATGTGCTCTTGGAGATACTGACCAAATTATGTCAGGCAATGTTTGTTGGACCAGTCTTCTGACATAGCTCTTTCACTTAAGTGCCCTAGTTGTAATACCTACCTTCCTGTCAACAACGAAGGGCCTTCTGTGACGAACCAATTTCTTTCCACATCTCAAGGTACAGCCATTGTTACAAGGTATACAAACGAGGGTGGCATTCAAGAAGGGCTGGATATTCTGCCATCCATCACAGAAGAAGCATACCTTGAGACTTACCCTGAGGCACGCCCGGCTCGGGCGCTGCACGTCATGTGTGCAGAGGGTGATGTTGGTGGAATCGTGGAACTGCTACGCGATGCTGGTGACGAAGTCGAGGACATGGCATCACTTGTTGCGTATCAGGACCCCCTTGCAGACATGAAGAGTGGTCTGCATCTTGCAGTTGAGAACGCCCAAGAGGAATCACTCTGGCTTCTGCTTTGGTTGTGTTCTACCATTCCCAGTCCTTCGTTTCCAGAGAACGCTCGTGCAGTTGCTGAAGCCGTAGGTGTCGGCCGCCTATCAGTGAACGACGAGAAGGATATTCGAGGATTGCGAGACAGTAAAGGCAGGACAGCTGCGGATCTTGCGCAACAGCAGCAGGGTCAGTGGGAATCCATACTCCAGACAGGTATTCTATCTCTGTAATACCAGATGGCGGCGCTGGTTCACAATTTGAATTGTGAGGCTCATCTAGTTCAGATGAGGTGACAGCAATGAAAGACTTCGGCCCATCACCTTGGAGCAGGCGAAAAAGAACATGAGAGGGATTGACCTACAAAGTATGGCTTGGAACGATGAATGACACTTCATCCAATCTGCACTTTTCCCCCCCTTTTCCTGCGAGTGAACTGCTTTGTTCTGAATGATATTGGGTGTGGCGAAAGCAACTTATTATCCGACAAGTCAGTGAATACACAAGACACAAGGGCTAAGAGAAATAAATCATCATGCTACTAGGAGGTCTCCGTACAGGAGTGATGCTAAAAAGACAACCTGTGGGATATTAATTCGACAGACTCGCAGTGAAGAATTTAGGAGACCTTTTATAAAGACCAAGCATAACAAGGCTTATCCATATTAAAAAAGCAATCACAATTACTCATATGTGTTGGAGAATTCATAGATTTGGTATAGAATAATGATAACATGGAGGTTATCAATACTTCTGAATACCTTACCCACTAACATTATGCATACTGGGCGGGCTACCTTACCGAGTAGTAGTAGTTCTACCCGTATTTGTTTAGCGTGTGGATTTCATTGCAGCCTTGAGACGTCATACGCTTTCACATGAAACGTGGAACACTACCTACATACTCACCCACGTACATGTTGATTTCACCTGTGATTGAGACATTTCTTATCTCAAAACTCCACTGCAGAAATGCCATTCCTCTACCCTTGTTAACCCCGCTTAATCAATCTACTAAGGTACCACCCCTTGTATCGCTGCAGTGAGAAACACTGACCAGTCACTTGAGCCCTCACATGGCATCGGTGAGCCTTGTATCATCACATCTCAGGACGCGCAAAGCCACTTGTTTGTTTATTTCCAAGAGGTATAAGCTATCGCTGCCAGGACAAGCAACCAAGAGCACTTGGTCACGGCTGCTCCGCGGTAATATGGCGCCGGGGACAGCCGACAAGAAGACTGAGAAGTCTTATTTAAGCTCTGCAGTTGATTCTATTAATCCTTGGGCTGCTAGTCGCAGTACAACCCCGACCCAAAAGATCAAACCGGAAGAGGATGGCGATTTGAGCACGGGTCCTGCGAACCCTGACGATCATAGTACAACTCATCTATATGGTCAAAGTCTTCGGACATACCCTTCAGGATGCCCTCCTCTAAAAGTTCAGTGGTTCCATGCTGTAGATATTCCCAAGAGGAAACCTCGGTTGAACCGCCCGGCGCAAGCTGAAAAGCCTCCAGGAAAGCCAAAGAAGTACAATGCATTTTCTTCCTCGGATTCAAAGGCCTTGGAAGCTGAGTACCAGAAACTGCTCGAGGAGACGGAAAATGTCCGGAATCAAGCTCCTGGGACTATGAATTCAATTTCTAGAAAGCGCAAAGCAGATGCAAAGGAAACCATCACAGGTGACGATACGGACTCGGCCAGTGGACTCTCCGAACCACAGTCGACTGGCGTCCGCGTTGCTGTAAATGAGGACTTTTTATTTGACGTTGATATCGAAGCCCGAGAATTAGCGCCTGTATATTGGCTTGGGCCAGTTTATGATGGTATGTGATGATATAGCAAACTCTTCGCCGTTGCTGACCAAAGATAGTTCGACGAGGAACGTGGTTCTACCAAGAAGGCTCTAATCTACGTCCTTGCGAGGAAAACTTAGCAGCACAGCTGGAAGAGGTACGTACGTAGAGAGGGTGGAAGACCCATGTGCCTGACCTAACTACTCGTCTAGGGCTATCTTAAGAACAAACCGTGGCTTTACCCGAGTAAGATGACCAAAAACTTTCTATGTGTTTCTCCATTTCCTAACTAAAGCTCTACAGCACGGGACCGCAGCCCATCAAGAACAAGAAGGATTTTGACGCCAAAAGCATCGCAAGAGAATTTGCGCTCGACCTCCAATGTGGCTATAGAGCAGCAAACCCAATCACAAGTGGTCGATGCCTCTACGACAATTTCATCCCCTCGTGGCCAAGCTCAGCCTCAATCATCCAGACTATTTGGTACTTACATGAACAGCATGGCTACCTACCATGACGCAAACACCGCGTACCTGAACACGGATGGCGTGCTTTCATGGGTGACTTCGTCCATGTATCAACGATTTTCTGGTGGAAGTTACATGAGTGGAGTGAAATTGGTTCGCGGTTTCTCAGAGCCTAGCAAGAACAAGGAAAAAGAACCTGAAAAAGAAAAGAGCACTGACAACCAGCTTGACATCAGTGAGAAAGCTCTGTCGCTGGACGAAAAGCAACAGAAGATGTTGAAGCGAAGATCAGCTCCTCCCTCCACCCGTGCTTCCACTGAAGAGCCTGTTCGAGAGGGAGAAAGCAGCAACACAAATCAAAACACCCGGCAATCAGCTCTCCAACGTCAGCTATCATCCCTTCTCGAGAGCGAGGCAAAAACCAACGCCGAGAAAGAGGAGGAAATTCGACGGCGAGAAGAACAAGAGATACAGGATGACTATAATGCACTGGCAGGCGAAACCCAAGGCCGCGAGATAGAGCATCTAGTTCTTGTCACCCATGGCATAGGTCAACTTCTAAGTTTAAGGTATGGAACAGGAAGACGATCATCAAACAATTCCACCGCTAACCGTTCTAGAATGGAGAGCGTTAATTTCGTTCACGATGTCAACGTCCTGCGCAAGACGATCAAGTCTGTTTATGCCAATTCAGCGGATCTCAAAGCATTGAACTCTGAACTTGGCGCGGGACCAGGAAATTGTCGGGTGCAGGTGCTTCCGGTCTGCTGGAGACACTTGTTGGATTTCCCCAAGAAGCATGAAAAAAAAGGAGAGCGCGACTTGGGGGACCTCGATGGGGACGAGGATGAGTGTGAGTGGGATAAGTTGAATCTTCAAAAGTTGAATCACCGCTGACTTGAACAACTTGACAGATCCGTCCTTGGAGGACATCACCATCGAGGGCGTGGCTTTTGCCCGTTCTCTAATCTCAGATCTTGCTTTAGATGTTCTGCTCTACCAAAGTTCATACAAGGCTCAGATCTCAAGAATTGTGCTTGATGAGAGTAACAGGATATTCAAATTATTCAAAGAAAGAAACCCAGATTTCAAAGGGAAAGTTCACCTAATGGGACACTCGTTAGGCTCTGCTATTCTTTTCGACTTGCTTTGCCATCAGAAACGGGACCAACCGACGGAACAGAAACCAGCTCTCAGGTTGTGGCCAGCTCAAGATACCTCTGAAACACCCAACAAAGACTCCGAGCTCAGATTGGACTTCAAAGTAGATGACTTTTTCTGCCTGGGCTCTCCGATTGGCCTCTTCCAGATGCTTAAGGGAGAGTACGTCTAAGCCTAATCAGAAAACCCCCTCTTGATACTGACATGTTTGCAGAACAATAGCGGCCAGACATAACAGTTTAGCAGGAACCCTAAACAGTATTCACGGGACAAGCGTGCAGAAGGGTCTACGAGCAACACCACTTGGTTCAGGAACAGAGGATGTTTCCTCGATCACTGGCCTTTCGACATCTGTCGCATCGCCAAAAGTTCAGCAGCTTTTCAACATTTTCCACCCATCAGACCCAATCAGTTACCGCCTGGAGCCACTGATTTCACCATCTATGTCGGCCCTGAAGCCTCAATTGTTACCATATACCAAGAGGGGTATATTCGGCAATGTCGCGCCGCAGGGCCTGACGGGAATTGGAGCAAAAGTTGGGCAGAGCGTTAGTGGGCTGTGGTCGAGTCTAAGTGCTGGTATTGCTAGCAATCTACTCAACCGCTCTCTTGGATTGAGTAACGAAGAGGTGGCACGACTCACAGCCAACGCAAGTCAGGGGGATGTCGCAGGCTCTGAAGCCACGGGTGTCAAGATAACAACGACCCAGGCTGAAGTCAGCGCTGCTGAAAAACGAGAAGCCACAGACGCGCGCATGAGGAAGCTTGCAGATTCTGCGACCGGCCATACTGGACTTGGGCCAGGAGAGGGCCATCACAATCCAACGCTGATCGACGAGGAGATCGAAACCTTGTATTCTAATTTCCAGAAAAATCGCGACCAATCAACCAAGGACGAGGATGCGACAACGACAACGGCCGAAGAAGACAAAAAGGCGCGCAAAATGCGTAAGGAAGAAGCCAAAGTTCGAGCGCTCAACCGCAACGGTAGAGTCGACTATAGCATCCAAGAGTCTGTGCCACGAATGCTGGATAGGGAAAGTTTACTGACAAAGGTGTTAGGAGTGTTTTGGACTTTAATCCGATCAACACAATTGCATCTCATATGGCATACTGGGCTGATGAGGACGTGAATCATTTCGTTCTCTCGCAGCTGCTGTCTAACAGATCGGGTGCCAAGAGCAAACCTGGGGATATTTCAAAGGAATCAAGTTAAGTTGGAGAAGTCTTTAGAGTATCCGTAGCTTCGAAAGCTATACACACGTTTACAAGCGTTGTGTGGAGTAACGACCTGGACTATTTAAACTACCTACCTAGACGAGGAATATACCGACTAACTCATCGAGACACGAGCGATTGCAGCCTTGATATTTTCCGACATTAATTAAGGAAAAAGCATTATCTCAGGGCATGATTATGTATCTCAGTATCTGACTTGCCAGAGCCAGCAAGTGCGCAATTGACACAAGCCTTCCAATCTTTATGAGTACGTACCTACTAGGTATTGTTAGCATGAGATATCTTGGACAGGCATTTTCTGTTGTATCATCGCCACGGTAGGACAGTAATTTCAGTAGACATTCTTATTACCTAAGGTAGTTCACTTAGATTTGTGACGTTGAAAGTGTGACTGTTCATCCACAGTAGGTAGGCAGGTAGGTAGGTATGACTGGCACCCCGCGTGTCGGCAGCATGGTGGGGCACGACAGACTAAGAGCGCCTGGGTCCCTCTTGCTCGCGATGGAAATTTTGCGACCGAACCCACGTCTTTTGCCTTTCGCTTTTCGACTTCGACTTCGACTTCGACTTCGACCTCGACTTTCGATCTTTGCCTTGGCGCTGCGACCTCAAACCTTTGGTCATGGATGTCGGATATAAACGCCTAACGTTGCAAGCAGATTATACTCCGAGCTTGTTGTGATCAAAACCATACGCTTTCCGCCCACCTGCGATCGACAACCTAGTCCTACAAACCACTGTCGCCCGAGCTGGCAGCCCTTCCACTGCGACACAGTCCTTGCTCCCACGCTATTCCATTGCACATTCTCGCTTTACCACAATGGCGGTCGCTCCATCTGTCGATAGTCCCGTCAAGCAGCAGCTTGTGGATAAGCAGCCAAAACGGTTCAAGGGCATCAAGTTTGGAATCCAGTAAGTCCGTTCTGCGCGTTTACGTCGCCTCCATGATATTTTGTGGCTCGTCGCTAACTCCCATCGCTTCCTTAGATCTAACCAGGATATCGCCAATCAAGCTGTTCTTGAAGTTTCCGACCGTTTACTCTACGATATCGAGAATAACCGCGCTCCATATCGCCATGGTCCACTAGATTCTCGCTTGGTGAGCAAAGCTCTCAGCTTCGAAACTCTCGAATGGAAAGCTGACTGTATTCTTAGGGTACCTCAAGCAAACAGGGAAGATGTTCGACTTGTCAAGAATCACTTAAGGACTGTAACGGGCATTTCGGTCATGTCCGCCTACCTCTACCGGCCTTTCACGTAGGCTACCTTCGTTTCATCATGTCCATTCTACAAGAAATTTGCAAGGTAAGACCCAATTCAACCGAAACGTCTTCTATTCTTCTAATGCTGGCTTAGGACTGCAGCCGAGTTTTGCTTGAAGAACCTGAACGACAGCAGTTTCTCAAGGAACTGAGACGGCCATTCTTGGACAACCTGCGACGAACCCAAATATGCAAAAAGATCAACGAACAATGCCGGAAAATCAAGACATGCCCTTACTGTGGTTCTCTGAATGGTCAAATTCGAAAGATCGGCGTTCTCAAACTTGCTCATGACAAGTTTGTAGCCTACAATAAGTCGACCTCTGTGAAGAAGGTACCACCAGAGAGTAAGGTGAAGTTTGATAACTCTTTCAACGATGCAAGACGCGAGAACCCCGAGCTCGAGAAGCATCTCCGTAAGGCAATGGAGGACTTGAATCCGCTGAGAGTCCTCAACCTCTTTAAAACAATCAGCCCTGAAGATTGTGAGCTACTTGGCCTCGATCCCGCCGAAGGACGACCAGAGATGTTCATCTGGCAGTTCCTACCTGCTCCCCCGGTCTGCATCAGACCATCTGTCGCCCAGGATAATGCCAGTAACGAAGACGACATCACAACCAAGCTGGCTGACATTGTCTGGGTCAGTGGCATGATCCGGTCTGCTTTACAGAAAGGCTCCCCGGTCCAGACCATTATGGAACAATGGGAATATCTCCAGACTCAGATTGCCATGTATGTCAACAGTGACGTTCCTGGCCTTCAGCAGCCTGGGTTTGGCAAAGCCACAAGAGGTTTTTGTCAGCGTCTGAAAGGCAAGCAGGGTCGCTTCCGTGGCAATCTCTCCGGAAAGCGAGTCGACTTTTCGGGAAGAACCGTTATCTCTCCAGATCCCAACCTTGGTATTGATCAGGTTGCTGTACCCGAGCTAGTTGCGAAGAACTTGACTTATCCTGAAAGAGTACAGCGTCATAACCTCGAAAAGCTGCGGCAGTGTGTCAAAAATGGACCAGATGTCTGGCCCGGAGCCCAGCGTGTTATTAAATCAGATGAAGGCGGCTATTTGCAATCTCTGAAGTTCGGTAACAGGGAGTATATAGCTCGAGATCTGAAGTTTGGTGATATCGTTGAACGGCATCTTGAAGATAACGATGTCGTTTTGTTCAATCGTCAGCCCTCTCTGCACAAACTCAGTATCATGAGTCATCTTGCCAAAGTTCGTCCATGGAGAACTTTCAGACTGAACGAATGTGTCTGTGGACCATATAATGCCGATTTCGATGGAGACGAAATGAACCTTCATGTACCACAAACGGAAGAGGCTCGTGCGGAGGCCATCAACCTCATGGGTATCAAGCACAATCTGGCGACACCCAAGAACGGCGAGCCTGTGATTGCAGCCACACAAGATTTCATCACAGCCGCTTTCTTATTGAGCAGTAAAGACCGATTCTTTGACCGCAAGACTTTCACTTATATGTGCATGCACATGATGGACGGAAAGACACACTTGGACTTGCCACCTCCAGCTATAATTGCACCTCAAGCTCTATGGACCGGCAAGCAGATTTTCAATATGCTCATGCGCCCCAACAAGGACTCGCCCGTCAAGGTAAATCTTGACGCCAAGTGCAGAGCCTACAAGGCTCGACCCGGCCAGTGCCCCGATATGGACCCCAACGATGGTTGGCTAGTTGTGCGCAACTCAGAAGTCATGTGTGGCCGTATGGACAAGTCTACTGTTGGAACAGGCAAGAAGGACTCCATCTTCTACGTTATTCTCCGTGATTTCGGACCGGACGAGGCCGTTATTGCCATGAACAGGTTGGCCAAGCTCTGCGCGCGGCAACTGACGAACCGAGGATTCTCGATTGGTGTTGGAGATGTCTATCCTACTGAATCACTCAACCAAGAAAAAGAGCAGCTTGTTGCTGTTGCCTATAAGCAGTGTGATGACTTGATTGAAAAGTTCAAGGCAGGAAAGCTCGAGAAAGCCGCCGGCTGCAACCAGGAACAAACATTGGAGAACTCGATGTCTGGTATTCTGAGCAAGGTCCGACAGCAAGCAGGCTCTTACTGCGTTGATAACTTGAGTCGCAACAATGCCCCCCTTATTATGGCCAAGTCTGGGTCGAAGGGATCCGACATCAACGTGGCACAGATGGTTGCCCTTGTTGGGCAACAGATTATCGGGGGTTCCCGTGTTGCGGATGGATTCCAGGACCGAACACTTCCCCATTTCCACAAGAATGCTCGACAACCCCCATCGAAAGGTTTCGTCAAAAACAGTTTCTACACCGGCTTATTCCCAACCGAATTCATTTTCCACGCCATGTCAGGTCGTGAAGGTCTAGTCGACACGGCTGTCAAGACTGCCGAGACTGGTTACATGTCTCGACGATTGATGAAATCGCTTGAAGATCTATCTACACAATATGATGACACAGTCCGGACGTCTGGAGGCGGTATCGTACAGTTCCAGTTCGGTGCTGACAAACTCGATCCTGTGGATATGGAAGGCTCGGCGGCTCCTGTTCATTTCGAACGTACCTGGACTCACGCAGAGAGTCTGACGCTGGACAACAGGGAGTCTTCCATGACGCCAGAGGAGATCAGGTCTTTCTGCGATTCTGTACTGGAAACTGAACGACGACGTTACATCAGGCGCGGCCTGCTGCACAACGAGATACTGGACTACAGCGATACGACTGATTACGGCATCGACGAACATGAGGGTGCTCGAGGATTCCTCAAGGCCATAGAAGACCATGTTGAAAAGCTTGCGTCAAAGTTGGAGAGGGTGAGACAACTTGCTGGCTTCAAAGAAGGCACTGTGGTTACATCTACTGCTCAGGATCACGCCGACCGAACCGCCAAGGTCGCGCTCTCGACTCTCCGCCTTTTTATCAAAATGTGCCTGGAAAAGTACAAGAAGGCACATGTGGAGCCCGGACATGCCGTTGGAGCAGTTGGAGCTCACTCGATTGGTGAACCAGGCACACAGATGACCCTTAAGACTTTCCATTTTGCTGGTGTTGCTGGCATGAGTATCACCCAGGGTGTTCCCCGAATCAAGGAAATTATCAACGCGTCGAAGGCTATCAGTACACCCGTTATTACATGCCCCTTGGAGAACAATGAGCAGATCGAAGCAGCACGGGTTGTCAAGGGGCGCATTGAGAAAACATACATCTCAGATGTTCTACGATTTGTTGAAGATGAGTGGCGTACGACTGAAGGTAATGTCGTCCTACAGATCGACTCTGCCGCGCTTTCAGATATGCATTTGGGTATTGGCCCCTATGATATTGCCGAAGCCATCTGCAAGCAGCGTAAGCTCAAAGTGCAACGAGACGATCTGTCGATCGACGGAGAGCGAATTATTGTTCGAGTGCGTGATGTTAGCGATCCGGCACTGAAGAGGACAGCTGCTGCGCGAAGCAAAGCTGCTGCCGAGTCCGGGGATATGCTGTTGAGGGCTAACTTCCTTCGTCGAGCACTACCTAATGTGCCCATCTCTGGTTACTCTGAGGCTACGCGTGCGATTATTCAGACATCAGAACAAAACACACATACTGTCCTTGTCGAGGGTTACGGCCTTCGGGAATGCATGACTACTGAGGGCGTTATTGGCACGAAAGCACGCAGCAACAACGTCATGGAATGCCGAGACGTACTGGGCATTGAAGCCGCTAGAACGACAATTGCGGTCGAAATTGGCGAGGTGATGGGCGACATGGATATCGATCCGCGACACATGCAATTGCTTGCCGACGTGATGACGTACAAGGGTGAGGTCCTTGGTATCACACGTTTCGGTTTGTCCAAGATGCGCGATAGTGTACTGCAATTAGCTTCATTTGAAAAGACTCCGGACCATCTCTTCGAAGCTGCAGCTGGCATGAAGACGGATCAGATTGAGGGTGTCAGTGAGTGTATCATCATGGGCCAGACAATGTCGGTTGGTACGGGTGCATTCCAAGTTGTTCGTCGCTTGGGTATACGAGAAGGAGATGTTAAGCAAAAACCAACGCCGTTCGAGGATGCTTGGGCAGAGGAGGTAACGCTCAAACGCAAGGCTCGCCGAAAGGTCTAGAGTTTAGTTGATGAGCATTGTTTTGGAGGGCCACACCAGATTGGAGTGACTGACGGATTCATGCTAATAGCGATACCATAAGAATTTGATTTTCCCCAAAAACATTGTTGACATGTTTGCTCGATTCATCTCATGGCATTAGTTGCAATTGTTCCGTCATGCATTCACGTGACTCGGCGTGAATTGTCGTTCTTTCAACGCCACCATCTGAATGTTCATGGTGAAAAACAGATACAGTTACACAGTTCACCGTGCTAATATACCCAATATGTGTGGAAGATATGCGCTAGCTTTGGTAAATTGCCATTTCGACTGTTGATGTGAGTTCTTGACTAACACCGACATGTAGCGTCCTTCTCAGATCCGTCAGATGCTTGAGGAAGATGGAATGGAGGTTGATGAAACGCCAGAAGATACAGGAGATGGCGCTCCACGGCACACGTACAATTTTGCTCCCGGCTCTCAGGGCGTAGTCTATCGTGCCAATACTTCAGACCAAGGTACGGGACAGGAAACTCATCATCACAACAGCAAGGCGAGTGACGCGACTAAACACGCACACGCAAATGACCATACCAAGTTTGGACTGCAGTCGATGAAATGGGGTCTGATACCTTCCTGGACCAAACGAAATCCGGACTTTGGTTCTATGCTCAAGACCATTAATTGTCGAGATGACTCGCTTGGGTCTCCCGGGGGCTTATGGGCCAGCATGAAGGCTCGTAAAAGATGCGTCGTTATCGCCCAGGGATTCTACGAATGGCTCAAGGTCGGCAAGGACAAGCTCCCGCATTATGTGAAGCGAAAGGATGGTCATTTAATGTGCTTTGCCGGCCTTTGGGACTGCGTACAGTATGAAGGTAATAATCGTGTGAGCAGAACTTGCACGGATGCAGCTGACATGTGATAGGATCGAATGAAAAGATCTATTCGTACACAATCATCACGACGAGCTCGAATGCTCAGCTAAGATTCCTCCATGACCGTATGCCTGTGATACTTGAACCTGGTTCATCAGCTATGTCAATATGGCTCGACCCATTTCGGAGCCAGTGGACGGATGAGCTGCAGTCAATTTTGAAGCCATTGGACGCAAGCTTGGAAGTATACCAGGTTCCCAAAGACGTTGGCAAAGTCGGCAACAACTCCCCAACATTTGTCGTTCCGCTGGATAGCAAAGAAAACAAATCAAACATCAAGAATTTCTTTGAGAACAAAAGCCTCAAGACGGACGATGTGACAGAGCGAGCTCACGGCAGTACAGAAGAGACACATGGCAAGGAAATGGATACGGAGAAGTCAGAGGCTCCTCATGCAACGCAAGATACCAGGGCATCTGCCTCAATAAAACGAAAACTGGAAGAGGATTTCGAAAAGGAGACAACTGGCCTACATAGACCCCAAAAGCAACGAAAGATAAGTGCAAAGGAAAACATGAGGAGGAAGGTGAAGGATACCAAGGTAAAAGCACAAGGAAACATCCTGAGTTACTTGGTGAATAAGAGTTAAATTATATACGAGAATTCCTATGAGATCCGGTATTATTGCTGTACTAAACCAGCAATAGACCCAAAGTAGTCACATCTATCTTGCACCTGTTGTGTCATATTCTGGGAGCTTGTTTTGCCCGCCATGTCAAACACCAGACGCTGTCTCGCTGCCGACGAGTAAGGACCCCATGCCGCTGTGTCTACAGATCGATATGGGTTGGGGTCCTTGGAGCGGATGAAGCTGGACCAGTACCCTTGGACAATCGTAGTGATATTATAGTTGATGCCTCCGCTGTAATAGCTTGGTGGTGCATTACCGCTCGAGGCCATGCCAGGACCCCATACTGCATGTAGTTCCATGCAATGGCCGATACCGGAGCCTGTAGCAGTATATGTTGGATCTTCCACGTTGTACCAATAGTTCCATGTCTTTCCAGGCATCCAACGGGACATTGCACCGGAAATGGAGGCGCCTGCACAAAGAAATCACATATCGCCATAAGAACCTGCCAGCTGCTGCTTCAAGCTTCCCGCGTCGGAATACAGGCCCTTGACCCGGCTCATGTGAGTAGTCAAATTCAACTGGGGGTACTCGGCCTGCCAAAAGTTGACAGCTGCAGTCTCTGAGGAGGAGGCGACGGCCGAGACGAACGCAGTTCCCTCGTTGGTTGTCGCGCCGATAAGAGACGGCACTCTGACGAACTTGCCCTGGTCGAAAGAGTTGAAGAGACCGTCCCTTACAAAGTCCCCGTCGACAACAGGCGCCCACATACTGATAGGTTTGTTTGTGACCCCAGGGTATGGAACGTTGGTACTGGCTGCCGATATCTCAACTGCTGTCTTATTGCGCAGGCATGCCATGATCTCCAAGCCTGTCCCGACGCAGTTGAGTCTGGCAATTGTACTGTCGACCCGGTATGCTGCTTGATCCAGTGTGACGATTGGCGAAGACGAGATAGACTCTGCTGCTGCAGCATGAAAGAGCTTGTCGTCTCGACCTCCGTAAGCTGCAAGGTGAAATGCAACGCTTGCACCGCCTGCGGAATTACCGCCAAGTGTAACATGTTTGGGGTCACCACCGAACCTGGAGATGTATTTTTGAACCCACTGGAGGGCTCGCCTTTGGTCGAGGAGGCCAATGTTGGGCTGAACCATATCGCCGTAGGACAGGAAGCCAAAGATTGACACTCGATAGTTCAAGGTCACAACAATCATGTTCATACCAGAAGTTTGGATAAGCCCAGTGCCGTTAATAGTAGGCTTAGAGTTGCTGGTGAAACCGCCCCCCTGAATGTCCACAAACACAGGGAGCCTGGCCATCCTGGCAGCATTTGTAGGTGCGAAGACGTTGATGAAGAGACAGTCCTCAGATTGGGTTTTGTCTATGAATCGAGGCCCGACGCCGTCTCCTGCACACTTCAGTCTGAACTAGTAAGGTATGTTAGTGCTGCCGGTAAAGGTCAAAGATGATGTAGCTGACTTACTTTACTTGCATCTTTGACTTGACGGGACCGGACAGGATCTTGGGGAGGCATAAACCTCAGCTCGCCAATGGGAGGCGCGGCGTATCGCATACCGAGCCACTGGGTAACACCATTTCCAAGGTCTTTCCCTTTGTACTTGTTATATGAGACATCGACAATAGGTGCTACAGCGTTGACAAACGTAAAAAACAACGCCAGCGTTGCCAGGAAGAAGATGTAAGAATGCGGAGCCATTTCAACTGTATGTACAGTATAATTAAGAATAGAAATAGAGAGTGTCTGACTGCGTGCCTAAAAGTAAACTCTCTCACGTCTGTCGTCGTTCAGAAAGAACTGTCTTGTTGCCATTGCATATTGAAAGCAACTGTTTGCAACCCAAACCTAGTATATAACCATCTCGCCCTCAGTAGCGACAGACATAAGGAGTCTACTCGACAATAGCATCCATCTAACTGCCAAGCAATCGATAGTTTTCAATGACAATAGACTAAGTCAGCTCACTAACGTTAGATGGGTTGTGTTCCGATACGAGGCTTGCTGAGTTTCAATATTCCAGGAACCAACATGATTCTTGCTGGCATCCAGAACTGGATCCAAATCTTGGTAAAGGATCTGCCAACTCTGATACGGAAGTACTAGGTCAGACTCGGGAATAGTAAGCGATTTTTCCAGCCCAGCCTTTTTACGCCATGGATCTTAGACCCGACTCCTGAGTGTAGGGCTGTGGACCAACGTGGATCTAGCTTTGGTCTGGAGCCTCAGGGGAATAACTTCTCTCACATGGCTTACGCTTCCGGATCATCTGTAAGCCATATATGGGAGTCACAATCATTAGTGATGCAAATGCTGGTCGTCAGACATATGTTCATTGTAAGGTATAGGTGCGGTTGTCAGCTCAATAGTGTTGCCAATAATTGGAGGTACTGTTCTCCATATCCTGTGGTAACCATACCTTACCGCACTCTTGCTAAACATTTGTATCTCTGTGCAAGCAACCATATGATTTAAGCGAGTGACCCAAATAGCTGGAATCATACAACATTATGATAAAGGACGGAACATGAGCTCCTATGAATCATCATTGCCATTATAGGACCAAAGTTGCATACCGGACGAAGCAGTTACCGGGAGCCTGGGAAAAGCTACAAGCGCAAGATTCCAAACAACTTTGAGAGATTTCCCTGACACAATGCTAACATTCCAGAACTCTTTGTGCACGCGGATCAGATTCCGGTCAAAGCACAACGTTTCTATAACTGCAAACGTTAAGCTAAAGAGTAGGGGTCGTTGGACATAGGGGCCGTCAGGTTCACTAGAACCATATTGTTAACGCCCCTGCATGAGAATCAGATCAGTATTTGCTCGGTGCCACGGTCTAGACTCTGTAGTCACGAACCAAGCCTGACACTCGACAAAGAAATTGAAATGTTCTTTCTTTAGGGGCACTTGACACGAGAAACTCGCTCGCTTTCCTCGGACTTTATCGCGTCGCGGCAGCAAAGTTAATACCGCTCACTACATCAGCTCAAAGACCAACTCGGTGGATGTCGACGGACTCGGCATGAATCAACTCTGTATTGAATTGTACTCGTGTTGGTGGCTGAATGAGGCGTCAGCCATCATACTCTTGGCATTCGGGGTCTTATCACAACTTTTCCGTGGTGAAGCCACATGTGATTTCAAACTTTTACAGGCCCGGAAGTCTGAATAGTTTAGGATGTTCTTCGTCTTGCCGGCTCTGGACTGTATTGCATTAAAAGTCTTTTCCAACAGTGATGTGTGGAGTAATAAGGCAGAGCAATTGGAGTGCTTTTCAACTTAAAGCCAAGAACATGAACCACTACGCAAATATATCCAAAGAAAGATTCCGTGAACCGACTTTGGAAAGGAAGTGTATGAAGCTGCACCTCAAATTGATACAAAAGAATTGACATGCTTTTCAATAATATGTACAATAGATAATTCAATGACCAATACCAGAGGTAGGGTCCATGATATATGTCAATGTACGTACACTGTACTGTGAAATCAAATCCCGGATTATCATTCGCGCCGATCCATCCTTCTTTCCCCACCGCGACCAGAGCTGGTCCCGTTTTCCAGAGGCCTTATCTTATCGGGCGCAAAAAAAAAAAGATCATTTGGCTCCCGCGATAGTTCTCCATCTTTGGCAAACTTGATAACTCAACCAATTCGCGACAATCCCAATGGCACCAACATTGGTTTCTCGCAAGCGCAAGGTTCTTTCAGAACCTGCTCCTGTCGATGATGAACTTGCCGGCGTGGAGTTGGACGGTGTCCTATCCCAGAGCGAAGATGAATCTGACTTCGAAGCAAGTGAAGATGGACTAGATCAAGACCCCAACGATTCCGACGAGGACGAGGACGAGGACGATGATGCACACAGCGAAGATGCCTCCGACGCCGGCGGTAGCTTCGGAGCCCCTCCAGCACTCGACGATGACGACTCGCAACCGAATTATCGTGTTGTCAAAGACGCCAATGGAGGGGAACGATATGAGTATGCTGAAGTTGATCCTGTCTACGACAGTGACGATTCAGATGCCCAGGGACCTGCCAACACTATCGGAAATATTCCTCTCTCATTCTATGACTCCTACCCTCACATCGGATACGACATCAACGGAAAGAAGATCATGCGCCCAGCCACTGGAGAGGCACTGGATGCACTCCTCGACAGCATTGAGATCCCCAAAGGTTGGACTGGCTTAACCGATCCCGAAACTGGAAAACCCTTAGATCTGACCCAGGATCAACTTGAACTTCTTAAACGACTGCAAATGAACGAAGTTCCTACCGAGGATTACGACCCTTACCCTGTAAGTCTATCTTCCGCTCTCTTTCCCGCTTGTTATTTACTAATTGGTTCAGGACATGATACCATACTTTACCAGTATCGAGGAAAAGATGCCCCTGAGTGCTGCGCCAGAGCCCAAGCGTCGATTCGTTCCCTCAAAGCACGAAGCGAAGCGAGTCGCCAAGCTCGTAAAGGCCATCAAGGAGGGTCGCATTCTGCCTTACAAGCCCAAGGAGGAGCGCGAGCGCGAGGACGAGGAGCAGGAGGAGACTTACTATGATGTGTGGGCGAACGAAGAGCCCCAAGATCCTCATGTGATGAACATTCCAGCCCCCAAGCTCGCCCCCCCTGGATACGATCTCAGCTACAACCCACCGCCCGAATATCTACCCACCGAAGAGGAGAAGGAAGCTTGGAACAACCAGGACCCCGAGGAGAGAGAGAAGGAGTATTTGCCTGCCAAGTTCGACTCATTGCGCAAAGTTCCCGGTTACGGCGAGTTTGTCAAGGAGCGCTTCGATCGCTGTTTGGACCTTTACCTTGCGCCTCGAATCAGGAAGAACAGGCTCAACATTGACCCGAACTCACTCTTGCCCAAACTCCCCCGACCCGAAGATCTTAAGCCCTTTCCCACACTCAACCAGACCATCTTCCGCGGCCACGATGGTCGGGTTCGCTCAGTGTCATTCAGCCCCGACGGTGAATATGTGGCATCTGGCGGCGATGATGGCACAGTCCGTGTCTGGGCTCTTAACGGTCATCAAGAGTGGATGGCCAAAATTCACAACGAGGAGCCTGTCAATATGGTGCGATGGCGCCCTACCAAAGACACCCTTATTCTGGCAGCCGCTGCCGGTGAAGATCTCTTCTTCATGATCCCCTCGGTCGCGAGCGATGCGGTGGAGAAGGCCAGTCGTGAAGTCATCGACGCAGGCTTCGGTTATGCAACCAATGGCGCGCAGCCCAACGCCACGAACGGCGTGAAGAAGGAACCCCTAGCCAAATGGACGCGACCTGGAGCCAAGCTAGAGGCTTCAGGCGTACTCCTCATGGCTACTGTCAGATCAACCATCAAGGTCATCAACTGGCACAGACGCGGAGAATACCTTGTCACTGTTTCCCCAACCGGGCAACGCAGCTCGGTCGCCGTTCATACCCTTTCCAAGCACCTTAGTCAGACTCCTTTCCGAAAGCTCCCTGGCCTTGCCCAGACAGCTCAGTTTCATCCCTCAAGACCGCTACTGTTCGTTGCTACACAGCGTATGATCAGATGCTACGATCTCCCACGCCAGGAGCTTGTCAAGGTTATTCAGCCCGGTGCCCGATGGATTTCATCCTTCGATGTTCACCCTGGTGGAGACAATCTCATTGTCGGCTCTTACGACCGAAGACTGCTATGGCATGATCTTGATCTGTCTGCTCGTCCTTACAAGACGATGCGATTCCACCCCGAAGCCATTCGAGCCGTCAAATATCACCGTAGCCTGCCTCTCTTCGCCGACGCAAGTGACGATGGTACATTACAAATCTTCCATGGCAAGGTCGTTAGCGATCTTATGGAAAACGCTACCATTGTGCCTGTCAAGATGCTTAAAGGCCACAAGATTATCAACAAGCTGGGAGTTCTGGATGTTGATTGGCACCCTAAGCACCCATGGATTCTAAGTGCTGGTGCTGATGGAACATGCAGGCTCTGGGCATAATCAGTGTTTAATGCAAGGGTGTGTAGTTTGAAGGTAGTAATAGAATTTAGTCGCCATGGACTTTCTTCCAGCGATGGCGTTGGGACACGGAAAATATATGCCACAATTATCCAACACACATACCTTGTGTACAGACGTAAATGATTAAAACTACTGGCCTTTAGTGATAACGAAAATTAATCAAATAATTTGATGTGTATTTCCTGTATTCAACCATACAATTAGGGCATTGCACATCACTTCACGGTTCAAGAAATAGATTAGGACATGACTAATAAAATAGGTTTCGTAATACATAACCACCTGCTATAAGCAAACAGCCTAAAGGATTATCAATAGCGCGCGTGCTAAGATTGAGCAACGCTAGCTTCAACCACTACTTCTTGCCTCCTCGCTTTTCCGTTCATATGACAAAACTGTCGTATCCCATCTTCAGTGCCATTATCATTGGTATTGAGCACGCATATTCGGATACGCTTCGTTGCTTCAAGAGGCCATTACAGTTCCTCACGGATCTTAGCCTTGGCGTCAGCCTCGGCTTCGGCAGCCTTCTGCTTAGCAGCCTGGCCACCAAGCTGCAGCTGACTGGCGACCCAGTTGTAGGTGTCGCGAGCAGTTTCTCCGAGCTTAGCGAAGAAAGTTCCACTAGGGGAGCTGGTGCCATACTTGAAGTAAGTGGCTTGCTTTCGGGCCTCAGCCTTGAGATCTTCCAACTTAGATCCTTGGGGCACGGGCACGCCATAGCTATCAAGGTAAGCCTTGAGATCAGTCTCAGTCCACTCATCGAAGGCAGACTTCTTAGCAGAGTCGGTAGCGGAAGTGAGATAGCTAGTGGCAGAAGCCCAAGTAGATCCACCTGCTGAAGAAGCTGAAGAGTAGGCAGACTGGGCAGCATCGTACAGCTCATCTCGGGTGGCATCCTTCTTCTCGGCAACCTGCTTAGCAGCGGCGTCTCCATTGCGGGCAAGGTAGTTCTTGAGGTTCTCGTAGCTAAAGTCATCAAATGTCCATGCGTTTCCGCCGTTCACAGCAACGTGGGCGTTCTTGCGGACAAGAGCTTCAAGCTCGTTCTTCTTGGAGCCCTGAGGAACGGGGACACCACGAGCGTCAAGGTAAGACTTGAGACGGCTGTCAGACCAAGTTCCCAAGGCCAGGTTGAAAGCATCTTGAGCAGCCAAAGAAGCGCTGTCTGTGGCTTTGGCGTACTGGTTCTGGGCGTTCGAGGTAGCGGCACCGTAGGCAGAAGCGGCGCTGGCAGAAACGTTGTCACCGAGGATGTCAGCTCGGTTCTTGCGGACAAGAGCACGGAGTTCGTTGGATTTTGTGCCTTGAGGAACAGCGATGCCATTCTTGTCGCAGAATTCCTTGAGCTGAGACTCGCTCCAAGCATCAATGATCATGTCAGTCAAGGTAGCGTATGCACCCTGAGCACTTGCTGTGGCACTAGCTGCTTGGTCCTGAGCCTTCAGATAAGCCAGGCGAGAGTTGCGTCGGACGGAGGCAATGAGCTTGTCGCGGGTCATGGGCTGAGGGGCAGGGAATCCGTGGGTATCGAGCCACTCCTTGAGATCAGACTCTGACCATGTCTCGTAGAGCCAGTTGCCGGGGTATGAAGAGGCCTGGTTAGCCTTCTTGGCAACAGTCTCGTAGCTGGAACGAGCCTTCTGGAGAAGGGTGTCGCGCTGGCGAGGTTGAGGGGCTTGGTTATGAAGTTAGTTTTCATGACAGATATAATTATCAACAGGGCAATATCAGCTCACCAGGAATTCCGTGCTTGTCAGCGAATGCCTTCAACTGGCTCTCGGTCCATGTGTCAAGAATCCAGTCCTTGACATTGAGCCAGGCAGAGTGGGCGTTATTCTCGGTCTCGTACCAGTTGGCCTTGACCTGGGACAGCAAGCTGTCCTTGGTAGCGGCAGCTTCGTTCTTTGTCTCTTTGCCCTTGGACTGCAAGTAAGAGCTCAATTGGTTGGTATCCCAGCTGTTGTATGGGGAAACAACGTAGCCCTCCCAGTTCTTCTCAATCAAGGACTCAAGATCCTTGCGATCGGCGGGAGTTGGGTAAGGAACATCGTGATCGGAGAGCCAGCGTTCCAGCTCAGTCTCGTGCCACTTGTTGTAAGCTGATGCTGTTAGTTCAGTACTTTGAGGAAATAACTGAAAAAAAAAACTACTTACCAGGCTTGGATCCAGGGAACCATGTGCTAGCAGCGACACCGTTGATGGCCACGGCGGCCAAGACGGCGTTCAGAAATCTCATTTTGGTGGCAGTTTATGCAACAGATCCGACGTCTTATTCCTAGGATTACTATGCCTTAACAGACAACACCGTCGTAAGGTGATGAAAGGAGAAGGGGAAGGATAGGGCGAGGGTATCAGGGTTGGGTATGTAAAGTAGAAAGAAGAATGAAAGTTGATAGAAAGCTCGAGAGAGATGGAGGTAGAAAAGGCAACTAGCAGGGAGAGCAAGCCACCAAAAGGGAAATCTATCACGTCACTGTGCTGTCGTCGTGGGTGGCTGAAATCTGGCAGCTTGCACCCAGGTAACAGTGGTGAACAAAGCTTGGAAGGCAGGCACTGGCAGGCAGGCAGGCACCTAACGTTAGCAGTTGCACAGTAAACAGTGACACAATACTTAATCACTGTCACTCGTCAACAAAGGGGCACCAGCGTCACCATCATCATCATCATTGCACATCGTTCATCATTTCGATGTGATTTGGACAAACAAGCCTTGGATCAGAGCCCTCCCCGGGCGCCACCATGACGTATGCTACATGAGGGCCCCGCACAAGCTTCCAGCTCGAACGGGTTAGGTGCAGCCATGACTAAGCTGGGGAAACGAAATACTGATACATTTTGCTGTCAGAGATTACGTTCAACGTGTACAATAAAAATGGTTGACCGTCTGGACGAAGCTGTAAAAGAGCCCAATGTATGCATAATATCAGGTAAGCTTCGACCTATATCCCCAAGCTCTTATTTCTTTAGAACTACACCGACCAGGCTTTCGAATCCCCTGAGGGTTGTTAAGCACATGCTTAAGCCCAAATATTCCTGACACCACACGAACTTGGGGCAGATCTCGATGCACAAATGGAACAGAAGCTCCGGATAGGTTGCTTCAGAGGTTTCCATTCAGACCGCACATTGTTCATCATTTTGGCCACTTGCATATATTTAGCACTCAGCACTCAGCACTGCACGTCTGTCTAACGTCCAACATTGGCCATCTTCTCTACCCGTACCGGTGCTGATTTGCCATACATTTTGAATGTCATTAAATAGACAGGAATCTCTTCGGCAGCAAAAGCATACATTGGACAAATGATTTTCCGATGTATTTTCACGTGTCTGTTATTCGATAAGACTTGGCACATCGATGTTCAACCCGATTTATCATTTAAAGGTCCAGAACCCCCAAAAGGGGTTGCCATACGCCAAGATAGTGTTACATTGATCTATGAACCTTTGTCGTACCTTAACCCCAGCGCCCAGGCTCGTGTGACTCGTGAACAAGCCCATGGAATATCTAATATTGTCACAATTAAGCGTAGAAGTTGACCGTCTGCATAATTCGATTAGTAAACCATCCACGTCAAAAAAGTGCAAGAGTTCGTTACTTACGTCCTTCTTCTTGGCCTGCACCTCTGCGATGGCGTCGACATAATGCTCATGGCCAATCTTGTTCTTGCCCGACCGCAAAGCGATCATGCCGGCCTCCACACATACAGCCTTAAGCATAGCACCGCCGAACTCGTCTGTACTTCGAGCCAACTCACCCCAGTTGACACCGGGGTCGACCTTCATCTTGCGGGAATGGATCTTGAGAATTTGAGCACGAGCTTCCTCGTTAGGCAAAGGAAACTCGATCTTACGGTCGAGTCGACCAGATCGAAGTAAAGCAGGGTCAAGAACGTCGACACGGTTTGTCGCCGCCAACACCTTGATTCGGTCGTCAGATGCAAAACCATCAAGCTGATTCAGCAGCTCCAACATAGTTCGCTGCACCTCACGATCACCGCTCTTCTCGCTGTCGAAACGCTTGGTGCCGACGGCATCCAACTCATCGATGAAGATGATGGCGGGAGCCTTCTCCTTGGCCAGAGCAAAACAATCACGGACCAGCTTGGCTCCATCACCAATGAACATCTGCACCAGTTGGGGACCTGCCAACTTCAAGAATGTAGCATCTGTTTGCGCTGCACAAGCTCGTGCTAGTAGAGTCTTGCCGGTACCGGGGGGGCCATACATCAATGCACCTGTTCAAATTAGAAAAATGACTACCTTCCTCGAGTCTTCCATTGAACTTACCCTTAGGAGCTTTGATGCCAATCTTTTTGAATCGTTCGGCCTCTTTCATGGGCCATACGATAGCCTCAACTAGCTCTTCGATTTGTTTGTCCAATCCACCCACATCGGTGTACTGTTCTGTGGGCTTCTCGTCAACCTCCATGGCCTTGACACGGCTATCATACTCGGCAGGAAGGGTGTCCAGAATGAGGTATGAGTCTTTGTTGACACCAATAAGATCACCAGGCTTGAGCTTGTCGGCGTCGACGAGGCCGATCAAAGGGAGGAAGATCGTTTGACGCGTCGATGTCTTGATGACAGCCGACTTTCCCACTCGAGTCGCATCCAGATCAATATTGGCACCCTCTTCTAACGATTCGGCCGTGGGATCGAGGTCAAGCAACTCAACAACATTACCGACTAGATATGGGAGTTGTCTAACAACCAAGTTAATGATGACACCGACATTCAACCAAGAGAGTAAATACTGACCTGTTGTTCGCAATCTTGTCCAAGTTCTCCTTAATCTTTTCGCCCATGGCGGCCTTTTCATGTGATAATCGGGACAATTCGCTCTTCATAATGCGAGAGTCGTTCTCCAGCAGGCGCTTGCGGGTTTGGATATCTTGTGTGCTCAGTCCGAGGATCTCTTCGTCGAGGATATCGTCATCCTCTTCCTCCTCCTCGGCATCCTTCATATCGGCATCACCATCTGTGGGCTTCTTCTGGTTCTTGTCGTCGCCGTCTCTCTTCTTTTCCTCTTTGTCCCGGCGATCGAGATCATCGAGCTCCTCGAGAGTCGACATGATTAATGATGTGAACTAGATTGATCGGCGGAAGAGTTTATAATAATGTGTTCGTGTGGACGGTGTCAAAGGCGGATGGGGCGTTGTGATATTGAGAGGCAGCTGTGGGTTAGAGGCGAATGCTATTGATGCTCGACACCAAATATGAAGCTGTGAGGTAGGCAGTCAGGTCGCGCGTAATCAGCCTGGTCCGCTAGCAACAGCTGTGTCAGTGGCCTTGCAGTGCCGGGGTCGGTGGTGGGTTGATCCGGTGCACGGACCCTCAAGATCTCTGGCAATTGGCATACAGTGGTTGTGATGGAAAGGGTTGTGGAATTTTTGGTTTGGCTACAGTGAGAGCCAACGGCAGAGTTTGAAGTACGCGCAGCACATTCAGCTAATTGATAAACCTCGAAGACTGACTTCTACATCTTTTAGCTGGGAAACATGGCTTCACGAATATGCAGGACTACGTCACCCTGTCTGCGCCAATTGCGCAGAGACTCACAGTTTACCCAGAGGCCATGGGCCGTGGCTCTTCGTAGCATATCGACATCGCCGAACCACTCTGCTTCAGTCATCGAAATCCGAAAACCGATTGATCAAGCCCCTGCAACCAAACCCCCAAGCGCCCGGCCTGTCGAGACCAGAAAGAGCCAGTTGATCCGAACATATACATCACTACTTCGAACAACACCCTTGGTTCTATTCTTTCAACACAGCAACTTGACGGCCATTGAGTGGGCTGCGGTACGACGAGAGCTGAAGAAGGCTCTTGCGACAGTCCCCAAGCCCAATGTGATTCCTGGTACTGAACCTGTTGATATTACCCCATTAGTTCAACTGCAGGTGGTTCGAACCAACATGTTGCGCGTAGCTCTCAAGCTTGTTGAGTTCTACGACCCCGATGTTGCCGCTGCGTCTGAAGCCACGACGCGAACGGCGAAGGGCCCTGTTGTCCATGATCTATCTGCCGCTGCTTATGATGCCATCAAGAATGCCGAGGTGCCCCAGGACTCTAATTATGCTCAGATTGAGCCAGTATTGGTTGGTCCTGTGGCTGCTCTGGTCCTCCCTGCTGTCTCTCCTGCTCATGTCGCTGCGGCATTGAGTGTTCTGGCTCCTGTTCCGGGCAAATTCCCGGCTCCTTCAAGGAAGAAGAACCCTGGATACCACGACCCTATATGTCAAGCCGGTCTTTCCAAACTGCTTCTCGTCGGTGGCCGTGTTGAAGGCAAGATCTTTGATCAATCCGGTATCAACTGGGTGGGTGGTATTGAGGGTGGTCTAGATGGCCTGAGGGCCCAGCTTGTGGCCATGCTCCAAGGTGCTGGCTTGGGTATCACTAGCACTCTGGAAGGTGGAAGTCGAAGCCTATGGCTAGCTCTGGAGGGCCGAAAAGGTCAGCTGGAAGAAGAAGCTGGCGGTGCCAAAAAAGATGGTGAATAATACCGGAGCCGGAAACTGTTACAAAAAGATGTATGAATAAAGAGCTCAAGAGGGCCATGTATCTGTAGATGTACAAACAGTATATTGGACTGTCACGGCGCTCAAGATGGTTGACTTGGCGGAAGCCTTTAGCAAGATACGTCATGTGTCACAGGTACTAACATGGGCGCATAGTCCCTCGTATATACAACAAGTGACTACGGGCAAAGCTAGATAAGTACATATAATATGGATGTAAAGGATGTTTCCCTCAACACTCAGAAAGTCCAAAGTGTGGCTGAAACAGTACGTGGCTGAGAGCTGCTTCCTGCAGGCACTCTAGGTATGAAGCTCGACTGCTTAACCTCCTACTATTAACCATCACCGCCCCGCCTCTTTGTAAACTCACTGTCGTAAACGAACTCTTATACATACCGCAATTGCATCAACTTCACTCAGGACCTATAAGCGTCTCGCTTTGCTTCGCGCCATTTCACCACTATCAACTCGACTCTAGCTTTCACCGCATTGCTTAGACTCGTTGCTCTAGGGTTACTCGCGTATCCTGATCCATTCGCCAGGCGCTATACGCCCCATGCTACTCTAGATAATTACGGTTTCTCTGTTCTAGTCGGCTATGGATTTCGCTCCTTACCAATCTTCGCCGCCGGAGCATTCCCGCGTTACTTCTCCTGAGATTGCCTCACCGCGACAATCCTACGATGCGAGACGATCGTTTTCACCAGCTGCTTCCCCTCCCCCACTTCAGCACCCGCAACCGCAACGAGGATGGAGCAACTTCGATGGTCAGTCAGTTGGCTGGGCGGCCATTAGCCCTGACAACCGGGCCTTTGGGGCTTCGAGCACAATGCCTGGCGCCTTTCCCGCCGCTGAAGTAAGCGAGTTCGATACGAGTCTGGGGATGCGCCTCGATTACGAGGCCTGTTTAGCATACCTTGCGTTTCCTCCTCTGGGTGCAATCGTTCTTCTTATTCTGGAGCGAAATAGTGACTATGTGAGGTACGAAGACTTAACTCCAGGCCATCCTGAAGACTGGACGAATACTTTCTCTCGCTCAAGCTGCTGACTTCGTCAATTAGGTTTCATGCTTGGCAATCCGCGTTGTTGTTCACAGCTATCATGATCTTCCATCTTATTTTCTCATGGTCGATATTCCTGAGTTGGGTCTTCTTTCTTGGTGATGCTGCTTTGATCGCACTCCTTACCTTACGGGCTTATAGAGATGCCGAAATACTCGACAGGTACACCTTACTCCCGCTCCAACACTGGATCTAACTAATATATTGTAGGTTCGAGGTTCCTTTTTTTGGTGCCCTGGCCAGTCGATTCCTCGATGACGAGTAATGGACGATGTTATTACACGTCATTCCTCGTGTAGATCACATTTTGTCTTTAGTTTTGTACTTTCGAGTCTAGTACTCACAATACCCCCTTTTCTGCTCACCGATGTGCGGCTCAATCGTGCGATGCTGCAGCAATATTCTGTCTCATTGTATCACCGTATATGCTTGCACTCAGTGAGCAGATTCGGTACTCAAACGACAGGTTCTGGAGAATAGTAGTTCATATTGAATTTCAAGTGGCCAGGTACTCGCTGCCCCTTATGAAGTCTAACAAAATGTAGTATAATTCCTAGGGTGGCGCTTTACCTGCTCCATGAGCCCACTCCTTTGCACATGTACTAATGTTCCCAGGGATACCATCACTACATACTGATGTTCTCTCCTCTCAGTACTTGCTCAAAACAGGGCTTACCGTGCCCTTGAGCGTCGGCTTCTCTGCAAACACAACCTCATCGATCTTGCTTTCTGGTGAACTGCCCATTTCTAACCACCTGGCTAGAAGATCATTGCTTTCCTTGGGCTTCACTGAATCGTCTCGAGTTCCGACTGTGATGTGAGCGACGCGATTTACACATTGCCATCGATCATCTTCGTCGGCGAGGCGAACCACAATAGCCATGATCCGATCGTCAAACACAACCTATAGGAGTCAGTCACATCAATTAGCTCAAATGGCATCGAATAACTCACTCGCTCGAGTATCACATCACATTCCCCCACACTTCCTTCGGGGCTGCCATTGGCCTCTGCCTCCTTCTGAATCGCGGCGTACTTTTGCCAGAGCTCTGCATGCTCCTTAGCTCCAGCCTTGTGCAGCAAAGTGACATGGAATTTTGCTTGTATACGTCGTGTTTGTTTGAGTTGTGTGTAAAGTCGGGATGTTGATGGCTGTGTGGATTTGAATGCTCCTTCGAGAGCATTTTTGACCTCTTGGGCCGAGACATCGACAGACATGTACTCCATCTTTCTCGGTTTTTGCGCCTTTGGCTGTTGCTTTTGCTGTTTCTGGTTGTTCTTGTTGCCTCGCTCAGGTATATCATGCCTGAAATCTGGTTTATATCCAAGAGCGAAGTCCATGGCAGCGTCCAAGGCCTCGGGAGATGGGACCTGCTTGATAAGATTGGGGAAGACTCTGTACAACTCTGTTACAACAGTTTCGAGGTTCTGACGGCTGCCAGCTGTAGGGTCTAGATTAATAACAATATCAAATCCATCGTCAGGGCGAGCGTGAGGGTTACAAGTTTCAAATCGGTTAATAAAGCCCTCCATTACACCAAGGAACTTCTCCTTGTCGCTTGCTGCATGGATGGTCTGGTGATTATCTCCGCGCTTAACGATTCTGTCCTGAGTGATTTCCCGAATCGCATCTATCGTTTCTTCATCGTGTTTGAAGTTCAGGCAGACGAGCTTTGCTGTAGAGTGCTGCAACTTGACATCTGTGATGATCTGCTTGCGTTCATGCCTCTGTGCGTTGTTCCGGTCTGCGACTACAACAGGATGATCCTTGAGCTCGTCTAGCACCATTTTCGTAAACCGGGGAGGACGACCCTTGCCAGAGATATTATCGTTCTGAACATGGCCCCAGCCAAAAAGGTGCAAGAGACCCATTGCAAGTGTGGTCTTGCCGCAGCCAATGGTGGCGATCGGGCACAGAATCACATCGCGTGTGACTTCCGTCATGACAACCGGGTCCAGCTCTCCCATATTAGCAGCGTCTGCTCCCTTCAGGTTCTTGAAGTTCAAGAAGTCGTCACGCAGAGCAATGATCCCGTGATTGTTGTTGTACTCCTTTGCAAGCTTAGGGTCTGCAGCAAGTCGTCTTCGGGCATACAACAGGTATTCCTCGGTGATCTTGGTGTGCTTCTTGAACTTGGGTTGCTTGCCAGAAATGAGAGCTTTGGTGCACTCTCGCCACTGCCGGTACATCAAGTATGGCTCTTCAAACTTGTACTTGAAGAACCAGTCAGAGTATGGTTTAGATGCAGGGTCATGGGTCATCTTGCAGCGAATCACGAATCCTTCAATATCTCGGCCGTCGTGTGCTCCCGTCTCAGCTGCCTCGTCGAGAAAGGTCTTGACCTGGTTCATGTCGTCCATCGTGATGAGGCCGGTTTTTCGGAATGCCCATTGATCCGCAAACTCTTGGACGAACTGGCTCGGGTAGGTGGTAAACTCGGGCAGGTTGAGGTTGATGCCATGAAGATACAGGCCTGCCTGATCAGGGCCATATGCCAAGATGTGTTCCTCGAACTGGTCGTCGCAGAGCTCGGCAACGGCAGTAACATTTCTCCTGCGGAGTTCCCGGGCCAAGTCTGCCTTTGTTTTCCCAACGGAAGCCAGTTGTTGTTCCAGGCGCTTCTCGCCTGCGCTAGCATGGCTGACCTGAATGTCGTCTCGCTCACCAGTCGAGTGCTTGCTGCACACGATCAATGTATCATCCTCGAGTCCAGCAATGAAGATTATGCAACCGTTCTCTTTGAGCGTCAGCTCGTAAGGGCCTTGGGTTCGTGAGAAGATATTCTCCCACTTGGTTTCGTGGACTTCGTTAACGTTGAAGAACTTGTCGTAGCCTCTAACGGCTATCTCTGGCTCGTTTCTTCGTGTTCTGGAGGTGAAGAGACCGCGGGCATATGTTGGCAAGTCACGTCGCTTGTAGTCCCAATCTTGCAGCCGCCACGAGTCGACTTGAATACCGTCAGATGATCCTTTTACATCGAAAGTTGTCTTCTTGACAGAGAATCCGCTTCCTTTCTTGTCCTTTCGGGCTTTGTCCAGAGCACGCAACAAATTCGCTACTGCTTGGACATCCTGGGGCATATGTGGAGCTGACATTCTATTGAAGGCTGCTAAACAGGCACGAGTAGTTTGGTGGTGCTTGGTGGCGCTACTGCGTGGTGTGAGAAGAGAGCGAACAAAGCGACGGTAGGCAAGCATGGGGATGGGGCCAGCAATGTCTCAAGTGAGAGAACAAACCCTCCTCACTCGAGATGGAGTCTTTCCCAGGTTGATATGCATCAACTTGTTCCAGTGAAACAAGGCGGTTGTTGTCCAGAATATGAGACAGTCGGGAGTTGGGCACACTCACTTTACGTCAAATTCCAAGTCCTGGCCGATGAGGCAACACACAATTCGTTGCTTATGATGTGATGCTGGCGCTGAAGCGTGCTGTGGCGCAATGTAAGTGTCTTACCTCAGAATTGAGTGCAGAGTAAAACTTTAAGATCCAACCGACGTTCTTATATGATCTGGGTTGCTGATGATTGTCTGTTCTGTGGGTCACTAGGAGGTTGTGGCGGTAGTTGCGGGCCAGGAGCTGGATCAAAACTGCCTTGTTGCACCGCCTCAATGTTGGGTATCGTTAATTTAGTAGGTAAGGTAGTGAGTCAGACAGTAGTCAGGGAGAAAGGGTCACACGGCAAAGAAACAATTGTTCGAATTCTAGCTCCAGATTGTTGTGGTCGGAGTGTAACAGCTAGTAACAGGTACCTACCTATTTACCATGGAAGTCATCTCACATCAGGCAGGAACATTGTGGAGGGTAAAGTGCTGCTACCTTACCCTGGAGAATGATCCAACTACTTCTCATGATGCGTCATGTAGAATTTAACTGGCATTGAGAGTGCTCCATCTATGCTATTATTGATGGTGTTTCTCTATGCCATCTTGGTCTCATGATTGATCGATTATCCTGTCCAGACTACAGAGTTTCTGTCTCGATCCAAATGGCTACTGGAAGTCTTTTATTGAGTACCTCCCGCCATCATGATGGTGGGGTGATGAGGTTCCACTCGAACTACCCCGCCAAAAATCTTCGAAGGCATATTCTAAAGTTTTATTTATTAACGTGACCTTGACGACAATACCCAACAAAGACAAGCTACCTAGAACTCCTTTGCACAGACTACATAAAAAACGTATTCGATCTCCTGCCAAATTCACGATAATGGCAACACAAAACCCATTCCTTCTCGCGGCTGACAACAATCCTGCGTTGCTGCCCCTCCTTCGCGAGAACCCAACTCTGGCGTCATCGCAAGATGAACATGGCTATTCTCTGGTACATGCCGCTGCCAGCTACAACCACCTTGATCTTCTACGTACGCTTGTTCGAGAGTTCGGCGTTGATGTAGACTTGAAAGATGAAGATGACGAGACTGCATTGTTTGTTGTTGAGACTCAAGATGCTGCCAAAGTCCTTGTTGAAGAGCTCGGCGCAAACATCAACCACCGAGGCTCCGAAGGATTGACAGCAAAGGAAAAGATTGAGGCCGAACAAGAGTTCCCTGACGTTGCGCAATACTTGTTGACGGTCGAGACTAAGCAAACGGACGACCCCGCTACAACTGCTGCTGCCGTCATGCCCGAAGTCATCCCCCCGCCTCCAGAGGGCATGAAAGTTACAGTTGGAACAATGGACGAGAAAGCAGACATTCCCGAAGAAATCGATCCGGAGTTTCGAAGAAGAATCGAGGAGTTGGCACAGCGCGACGATTTCAACACTCCTCAAGGTCAAATCGAGCTCCGCAGATTGGTTGAAGACGCGATTCTGGGCGAGGGGGGTGTGGGAGACGAACGGAATGTGCGATCAAAGCAGGACTAGATGCTCAATCTGACGCCTTTATCTCCCACATGAGATATTTGCCAGCAGCATTTGGTGGTCTTAGGATAGTGAAATCGTCACTATTTCCTGATAAGTTCTTCGAGAAGCAAGTAGCACTGAGAGAAAACCATGTCCCCGAAGGACAAGCAGTCAGAACATCCATGAGCAAACCACGAAGCCACTCTGCCGAAATAAATCCTTCCCAGCTCAACCTGCAGATCTTGGACGGTCTGGTAGTCTCGCCCGGTACGCAATACCGTGAAAGATAGGGATCTATACTGTCCTGCAACCTAACCCGAGGGCTATTCAGGCGTATAAGTGATAGCCACTCATAAGTCTCTGTGGAAAACCATTCGAGTGCCTCACGGTCATTTTCGGCAAGAGCTTCTGGGTCGACATCAAGATCTGGCTGAAGGACAGGGACATCTTGAGTCAAGTTGGGTGCCGAGGTGAATGCTGTAGGGAAAAACTCTTGTAGAGGATCTGGACTGGGAGCTTGGAAGAATTAGTTCAATAATAACTCGACATCTGAGAGCGCCCAATCTCAACTTACCTTGGCCTGTGTTATCACAAAACAGCCATGTCATAGGTTGAGTGAAGACAGTTTTGCAGGCATAGATCAGCCTGTCATAGCCTTTCTTTCCTCGAAGCATGGAAGAATCTCTCAGGTTGAATGTGATGACTAGGTCAGAGGGTCAGCATAATGTTACTGAAGCTCATCATGGCTACTTACCCCATCGAGGTTTTGATGATCTTCCACCCTTGGGACCATACGGTTTACCGGCAAGTCCTGCACGTTCAAACGTCTCCTTGTCCACAAACATTGTTAGAATACCTAAACTCAGTTAGCCTGCGTCGAAGGGAAGTCGAGCTTTTCATTATACCTTCACGTAGAGTGAATAATTTGTCAACAGTTGTTTGTCCCTCTGAGAGCATTGTGATATCGCCTAAAAAAGACAACAGTCTTAGTAAACAACTGGAAACGGAGTAGAGACTACACACCTTTTTTGATATATTCGGTGAAGAATGCGCCTTGTAGTATATCACCAAGTAACATCACTACCCTGGAATAGCGCGGTGACTTTTGAGCATTGGCAAGATGTTCATAGGCTGCATCGTAAGTCTCGGTAGGTACAATCAGATCGATCTAATTCCCGGTAAGAATCATGGAAATAAAGCTCTGATACGGGTGCCTCGAACCTTGTGAACGAAATCCAGCGACATAACTGAAGACCAAGGTTTGCCTTTGCGAGGTGCTTGCTTGGTGTCAACATGGCCCATAGTACCATATGTGACGAAACATTTTGGTGACTGGTAAATTGAAGGCGCAGCAGCTGGAAACATAATGAATGGCTAACTAGCTGCAAGAAACATGTGATGCAAATGGAATGCGTGCTGCAGCCTCTGAGAAATGTGTGTAAGTCGTAGATGGATGGTGTTTGGGGTACAGTAACAAATGGGACGGCTTGAGTTTTAGTCGGGGTTTTTTCGGTGAATTTTTCTCACAAGTCACAACAAGACAGACTTCCGCACTTGTTGTAGCTGAACAACGACACATTCGCGAAATTTCTAAATTCTTTTGCGTTTACGTCCATCGCAGGAATAATATTCGTTGTCTGCATTTGTCTGTGGCAGAATTGCCATAAGGAAGTGCCTAGTCGAAGACTCAGTGTGCCCTCCCCCACCAACACTTCATCTCAGTCTTGAGGAATTAGGCCTTCTTCTACACAACAAGGCATCTCGCACTAAAACTCGGCATGGATTTCCTCATCAAGTTTGCGCAGGCGCATGAGACCTTTCGAGTGCCCGAGATCGAGGCCCTGGCTCTGGTAGAGGGCCTGGAAATGAAAATAGTTGACTATAGCCAAGATGTCCGTCTTCCCACAAGAATGATTTCAATTCCTGAGACTTACTGTGAATAGTCCCCCTTTTGTGTTGTGCAACTGGCTTCCGTTGAAGCGGCGAGATGCTTAGCTAGGAGATCAATTCTTATACAATCCATCCATGAGCTTTGGGGCAAAGGAAGCACCTTGGACCAACTTCACGAATCAGTCAAGACTAACACATCTCATCTCTGGGACAGTTATCTTGGAATATCATTCAAGTTCGAAGTTGATCCCTACCAGGGAACTCGCTCTGCGAAAAAACGAATCGAACTCATAAATTCATTCCGGTTTGTGGGCTGGACTGGACCAGTGAAGATGTCTAACCCTGATAATCTGTTCACCATTTTCGAGATGTGGCCGTACGACAGTGTTCCCCAGAAGATTCCCGATCCCACGATGATGTACCTTGCTCGACATGTAGGGAACTCGTCACGGGAAATCCTGGTCAAGTTCGACCTGAAGAAGCGTGGATACATTTCTACGACAAGCATGGACTCTGAACTTGCCCTGGTCACTGCTAATATTGCCCTTGCCGCCCCTGGAAAGCTCTTTTATGATCCATTTGTCGGCACCGGCTCTTTTCCTGTTGCCTGTGCTCACTTTGGTGCTCTCGCCTTTGGAAGCGACATCGATGGCCGGAGTATGCGTGGCGAGGGTGGCAAGAAGAGTCTAAAAGGAAACTTCGAGCAGTATGGTATTGGGTCTTGCTTGGGGGATGTGTTTTCTGCCGACTTGACCAACACGCCAATTAGAAGACATCGTCGCACATGGGACGGCATTGTTTGCGACCCTCCATATGGCGTGAGAGAAGGGTTGAGGGTCCTTGGTCTTCGTGACCCCGAGAAGACGCCTTGGTTGATTGAACAGGGCAAGGAGCATGGAATGTTTGTGACGACCTGGTCATTTGAGTCGATATTCAGGCTGACTGTTACAGGAAACCAACCTACGTGCCACCCAAAAAGCCTTACAGCTTCTTGGTGATGCTTGATGACATCCTCAACTTTGCAGCAGAGACGCTGGTTGATGAGGGACGACTGTCATTCTGGATGCCAACCGCCAACGATGAAGATCAAGAGATTCCCGTGCCAGCCCATCCTTACTTGGAAGTTGTCGTGGTCTGTACACAGCCATTCAACAAATGTGAATCGTCCTCGGATATGCCTTCCCTCATTGTGGACTAGCTAACGATAAACAGGGTCCAGGAGGCTCATCACCTATCGTCGACTCCCCGATGCGCAAGTTTCGCAACCAGCCCTCGAAGCTTACGCAGCCAGAAAGAAGCTCACGTTGAGTGGCACATCGGCGGACGAACTCAACCCGTTTCGACGTGGATATTTCAAGAAGTTCGAGGCCGATGAATAAATCCTCATTTACAGTAAAGACCTTGCTCTTTTCCCATCAAAGAACTTCCTACGCTCCACGTTCATGTGTGATAAACTACCCAGAAAAACCAAGTCCTGATAACCCATAAAAGTAGTTGACGTAGGCGCATCAAGATGTCATAATAAGAGGTTTCATAGATACCCAAACCATATTCCTCATCTATATGTCGTTCAAATATTGTCGAATTTGTGCAACCCAACTCGACGAGGATCAAAGTAGATAATTCAAAATGTACTCCTGGCGACGCTGCGCTTAGAGCCCTGACTGTATACTATGTTCTGAGGTGATCGCGCTTCTAGCGAAACTCAGTTGCTGCAAAGCATCCATAGTCAGGCACATGCTTTAGCTCCAATTGTTGGAACCTATAAAAGGTTAGTCGTGAATTTCTGGTGTCATTGGTATGGGAAACTGACTTTTCGCTCTTGGAGTGGAAATAGATGCCGCTCACTTCGCCCTTGACCTGATTGAAACAGATATAGTAGAAACCCTCAAAGCTGGCACCTGTTATGGTGCGTACTCGGTGATCAGGAACCAAGAAGTGTTCTTTCCATCTCATGAAGATAGTTTCTCTTTGAGCAGCATCGCGGATAGTGACAGGTCCTTTGCGGGCTTGTTTCTGAAAAGGCCGAAAAGCTGTAAATTTAGCCCAGTGACTTAAGTCGACCTTGCTGTTCGCGCCCCAGTTCTCGTGCTGGGTGTAGAAGCTGTATTTGGAGCCGATGATTTCTCCCTCGAAATATGTGGTAAGAGTAGGATGATCTTCAGTTAGGCCTTTGACTTCAGTCAGCGCAATTGTTTGCAAAACGCCATGTACACGACTGACCTTGGATACGTAGATAGCCACACAAGAAAGATTCGCGCATGTCGACATGCTTGATCTCGACCTGCACGTCGTAGACTTGCCGCTCTGATTGTTGTGTACCATGGAATTTGCTGCCCGGGCGAAGATATGAAGATGGAGCTGAAGGAATAGTCTTTCTTTGTCAGATTGTGATGATACATTTATTCAGCGAATGATGGTTTGACTCACCCGCATGCATGAATAGTCAGAGCCCATGGATGGAGACCAAAGCTCATCCTCTTGCGCATCGTGATCAACCCATTTTGATTCTTGGTTAGGCGACCCTCTCCGTCCGGATAGCTCACATTGGAGTGATTCAGATTCGGACGCTCGTTGTGTGCTGTTCGAAGGCTCCCGACTCAATTGGGTACCGATCTCGGCTTCTCTTTCCTTTATTTCGGACCCAGGGCCATTGAGCATAGGAGATGTGATGGCGGTGGTGGCTGTTTGAGGGCGAGGAGATAGTGTAGAAGATCTTGACGATGGATCGTCGCTTGGACGTCCGTCGTACATGACGGCATCGTCGCTTGGGCCTTCGGGCGCAGGCAGCGCGTCAGGGGTGAGCGCCGAGGCGCCATCGATAGAAAGATTGGCGCGAGGCTGTGTAACGGTGTTGTCGACATTGTCTCGGTCATCGTCACGCGACTGCCAGGTCGGACGTTGCTGATACTGAACGTCGTCGGGGCATGTTGAGAAACTGTAGGAACGCGGCGAAGCGGCCTCAACAGGTGGATTTGACGAAGGTGTTGGCATTGTACAGATATGTGACGTGTGAATGTAATAAAGGACGAAGCGAGTAGCCGGTGATGTAATTGACAAAACGTAGACAACGGTTACACATGTAGACAAGCAAAATCGAGGGTATCAAATCGAGCGCTAAACGATGCTACTGACGTCGAATGAAGCGCTTGTTCGAGGCTGGAAGACGTGAGAGGCGAACGATCAAGTTAGTGCTAATCACCAAGTGGGTGGCGATCTGAGGGACAAGTGAGAAGGCCCATTAGAACGCAACAGAAATGAGCATCACAAAAGCCGGGGATAAAGTATGATGATGGTAATGATAATAATACAAGGAATGCTCAGGTTAGGAAAAAGAGGCGGGAGGGAGTAAACAGGTCAAAGCATGCCAGATCGCATAGACTAGGTAGAGAGACTATGGGTCGATGGAGAGAAAGGGTCAGGTCGGTGATGCTGGGCTGGCTTTTCATCCATCCATATTGACGGCGAGGGGCTTGGCTTGATTTGCTGCCATCTGGGGTTCTTATGTGGGTACCTCCACTCGGCAAGACGGGGAGTGATGGGTTAGCAGCCGAGTCTTCCAACTTTGAACTAGTACTCTAATTTATATGGGTGAGTTGTCGGTTGACGGCTCATACCATGTTATTTGGGTATCGCCTTAGCCGTACCTACATTGCGATCTTTTACTCCGTACATCCTTTGGCCCTTGAATAGAAACTCACTTGATAATCTGGTTGAAGGCATATGGCAAGAAAGACATGACCTTCTGGCCGTCAGCCAAGATCTTCGTGATGCAACTATCCCTCGCAACGATGGGAAAGATCAAGATGCAGCAAAACAGAAGTTCTTGGCTGTTGAATCCGAGACAGATATAGTTATGCCAAAGTAATATATTACTCCACGTGTCAAATAGCCCTATTGAAAACGACAAGTCGAGCTGTCGGATGCTGCCAGCTCCTATGCGCTTTTCTTCTCATCCTTGGTTGAGATGCATGCTAAGACATGACAAGGGTCGAGTCCCATAGCGGGCCATGATAAAACCTTGAAGTGACCTACTCCAGCATCCCGACAACGATTCGCAGCGAAAGTCCCTTCAGTCGGAGACACTTGTTGGGTGACAATACGAACTCTTCCATTCTTGGCACGAAGAATGGGTGGTGCCTTGTCTGTGTTCAAGTCAATGTCAGGTGCTTTGCTTCTTCGTGCACGAGGAACTGGGCTACTCCGCGCCATCCCCGCCACGTTCCCGCTTGCATTTTGTATGGGGTGATGGGTCATTTAGAAGAGACATGATGCACACGCTAACCCCGGGGCCCTTCTATCGGCATGATCTGAAATCATACAACTTTCATCCGAATCTGGCAGAAACATTTTCCTTGCGGGCCTGACCGGCACGTTTTCTCGGAGCCTCCGTCATGTGTAAGTTGTAACACATTTACTATATCCTCCACGATTATTTACCAGGGTACTCGTACTACGAAGAACATCAATCTAAACCTAAAGAGAACATCCTGGCCGCTCACTCGACCTGATATACGTATTTCGGGGTAGCTTGTGTCACTCGAATTGTGTTTATGTATAATAGTAGGTATATAAAGTGATCCGGCCTCTGACTTCGAATGTTATAGGCGGTTCATTACTACCTTCATCGTTCCTCGTACCATATTCTGGGAGGCTTCAGTGATTGTTCCGAGACATGGCGTATCTGCGACCTCCATAGTCTCCCAAGTTTTGTGACCGGATGTGGTATTCGAGGAGTACTTATTTGGGTTGGCTGAACTGTATCCCTAAAAGATATCCATTTGTCCGACAGCTTCATCTGTGAACATCCTCCCACAACTCATCACGTGTAGGCACACCGCGTTTACGGTAGTCTTCCACGCCATTGTTGACAGCCAGCGTATCACTCTCAGCATCGACTGTTTCATCATTGTCATTATCGAGGTTGCTGAAACATACTCGGTTTAAATCAGGCGGTGTTCCATCCCATTACTTTTCATCTGGCCTGGCATTTAGATAGGCTTGATCTTGAAGTGCAGGGCGATCAGACTGAAGACCAAGGCCTTCAGATCTTGAACGAGATAATAGAATACTCGCAGACCTTCTGGGTCGGCGGATTCTGTCACATCAACTAAGGATCCAATCTTGGCGGTCTATTGTACTGTTAGCAATGCACATTAGAGAAATGTTCCACTGTGACCGACCTCGAACGCGATATGGTCGTTGCCGATGCGGATCTCCAGTTCCTGGCGCCCGTCCTTATTCTTCTGTGGCCATTTTGAATCATCTTCTCTGTCCTGGAGTTAGTGGTGATCATCATCGCTGGACATGGCGCTTGGCGTACTTTGTGATTTCGCTCGTCTTGATGATGCGCTTGATTTCATCAACTATAACAGAGCTGACGCACACTTCTAAATGTCAGAGAAATTGTCTGTGCATGTCTGGACCGTGTTCCTTACTCTCTTTTCGGATCAAGCTATCGTTTCTGTAATTGGAGTTGTTGGCATATCTTGCTACCGCGCTACGACCATCGCCGACAACCCTGAAATCGAACTCTGCTCGCTTCTACGTTAGAATTGTATTGGATGGTAGTCGAAGAGGTTCGAGGGTATCGCACCGAGGAATTCATGGCCAAAACGACCCATATGGCCAGAGCTGTTTTGGGGGAACGTCATTTAGCATCGTTTGCAAGATTGGACCCAAGTGATGACTTTGGGAAAGTCAGAATGATAAACTTACTAATAACGCAAGTAGAAGGGCTCGTTTGAGGAAGTCATCACTGCTACAGTAATCGGACGACAAGGCTGGTAATCTTGTTGTGGTTGAGAGGAGGAATAGATGGCACACTGTGAACGCAAGGCTGAGAAAGAATCGCGGAACTGGGTGGGTGGTAAAGACGGATGCACGGGCCATTTTGGCGGGGCAGAGCAGCTTTACTACGTACCTGTCAACAGCCAACCACGCAGCTTTAGGAATTATCAGACTGTCAACCAAGAGCTTAACTAGGTACCAAGGTAATCTTGGAAAGTTCAACAAAGACAAGATAAAAGGGATGCATAAGGCGGCTTAAGACAAGAGCCGCGGCCTGGAACTCCCACTAAATCTATCGTCCATCTCTAAGCATAAGATAGCAACTGGTCTAAATACAGACCCAAGACTGGGAGTAGTTGGACCCTTCCTGGTCCAATACACTCACTACCCCTTGTCTATTCACGTGACCGCATCCCTCACATCAAGTCGCTCAGTGCCACCTGTTCGACATCGCTGGCAGGACAGATCTTCTCGAAGCTGACGTTGTTCAGAGCTGATCTAGACTTCCACAGGGGATTCTAGTAAAAACTGTCAGCGATTGCGCGCTGGAATATCTCAACGAATGACCCGGGCACTTTTTGATACCTGTCCCGACCACTCAAGCTCCAGAATAGAGCTGCCGTAACCCCTGAGCTGAGCCTCCCCACCGACCGCCGAACTCGATACACCTATACCTTCAATCCACCTCAATCACTCCCCCTAAGAGCCACGTCCCGTCTACAACAAACACATTCACCAACCTTTTCGGCCAGCCGCTGGCGACACTCTTCACGATGTCTGGCTTTCTTGAGAATGCGTACAGTCTCGTTCACCAGGACAATGCGGCCGATGTCCCCACCGTTTCCGACCTGCGCAACCAGTTGGAGAAGGGCACCGACGAGACCAAGGTCGAGACAATGAAGCGCATTCTGACCATCATGCTCAATGGCGACCCTATGCCTAGTCTTCTAATGCACATTATCCGTTTCGTTATGCCTTCAAAGTACAAACCTCTCAAGAAGTTGCTTTACTTCTACTATGAGATCTGCCCTAAGCTTGACAATACCGGCAAGCTCAAGCAGGAGATGATTCTGGTCTGGTACGGCTCATCTTCCTTTGTCCATATACCTAGACCTGCCCGTCACTGTAACACTGTTATCCTAACAATGCCTTCGTAGTAACGGTATCCGAAACGATCTCCAACATCCCAACGAATACATCAGAGGAAATACTCTGCGCTTCCTCTGCAAGCTCAGGGAAGCCGAGCTTATCGAACCTCTGCTTTCCTCGGCGCGATCTTGTCTCGAGCATCGACATGCCTACGTCCGAAAGAATGCAGTCTTCGCCATCGCTTCGATTCACACCCACTCGCCCTCCCTTATCCCCGATGCTTCAGAACTTATTTCCACTTTCCTAGAGGGAGAGAGCGATGGTGTCTGTCGAAGAAACGGTTTCGCCGCCCTTGCTAGCATCGATCACGATGCTGCCCTACTCTACCTAGGCTCCGTTTTCGAAGGCATTCCTAACGCAGAGGAGCTTCTTCAGCTTGTTGAGCTCGAATTCATCCGAAAGGATGCTGTTCAGAACTCCCAGAACAAGGTCAGTTCAATGTTAGCCATTGTAATGAGGATGTACCAGCCACTGACTGCCACGCTAGGCTCGATATTTGAGATTGATCTTTGACCTATTGGAAGCCGGCGCCTCGACCGTTGTATACGAAGCCGCCTCATCTCTGACCGCTCTCACCAACAACCCCGTGGCTGTCAAGGCCGCGGCCGCCAAATTCATCGAGTTGAGCATCAAGGAGGCAGATAACAATGTTAAGCTTATCGTGCTTGATCGAGTTGACCAGTTGCGCAAGAAGAATGAAGGTGTCCTTGACGACCTGACCATGGAGATTCTTCGAGTTTTGTCCAGTACCGATATCGACGTTAGACGAAAGGCCCTTGGCCTTGCCCTCGAAATGGTTTCCAGCAAAAATGTTGAAGAAGTCGTCCTTCTCCTAAAGAAGGAGCTTTCCAAGACCGTCGACCAGGAATACGAGAAGAACACGGAGTACCGATCTCTCCTCATTCATTCCATTCACCAATGCGCTATCAAGTTTTCCGAAGTTGCTGCAAGCGTCGTAGAGCTTCTTATGGACTTCATTGCTGACTTTAATAATGTTTCCGCCGTCGATGTCATCAACTTTGTCAAGGAGGTTGTCGAGAAGTTCCCCAATCTGCGAACTACTATCATTGAGCGTCTCGTCTCCACTCTGGGCGAGGTCAGAGCCGGCAAGGTGTACCGTGGTATCATGTGGATCATTGGTGAATACTCTTTGGAAGAAAAGGATATTCGAGAAGCTTGGAAGAGAATACGTGCCAGCCTGGGCGAGATGCCTATTCTTGCGTCTGAGCAACGGCTACTGGACTCACATGACGGCGAGGAGAAGGCTGAGGATTACCTTAATGGAACGTCAAAGCCAGCCGCCCCATCCGGCTCGCGTAAGGTACTTGCTGATGGCACCTATGCCACCGAAACCGCCCTCACTAGCCAGTCTTCAGCGGCTGCTAAGCTGGAGGCTGTCAAGACTGCTCAGAAGCCTCCTCTGCGTCAACTCATCCTTGATGGAGACTATTATCTGGCGACTGTTTTGTCATCCACCCTTGTCAAACTCGTGATGCGACACCATGAGATTTCTTCAGACAAGGCTCGAACAAACGCTCTCCGGGCTGAGGCTATGCTCATCATGATTTCTATCATCCGCGTTGGCCAGTCTCAGTTTGTCAAGGCTCCCATTGACGAGGACTCTGTTGACCGAGTCATGTCCTGTGTACGATCTTTGGCAGAATTCGAGGAGAAGAAGGAACTGGAGACCGTTTGGTTGGACGACACCCGTAAGGCTTTCCGCGCCATGGTCCAAGTGGAAGAGAAGAAGCGTGCCGCTAAGGAGGCTTCTGAGAAGGCCAAAACAGCTGTGCAGGTTGACGATGTCGTTGCTATCCGACAGTTAGCCAAGAAGAATGCCAGTGACGGCACAGATGAGGTCGAGATGGATCTGGAGAGGGCGACTGGTGGAGAGGGCACTGCCGAAGACCTTTCCTCCAAGCTCAGTCGGGTGGTCCAATTGACTGGTTTCTCCGATCCTGTCTATGCTGAAGCATACGTCAAGGTTCATCAGTTCGACATTGTTTTGGATGTTCTTCTGGTAAACCAGACCACTGAGACCCTCCAGAACCTATCGGTCGAGTTCGCTACCCTTGGAGATCTCAAGGTAGTTGAGCGACCTACTACACAGAACCTGGGTCCTCATGACTTCCACAACGTACAATGCACAATCAAGGTCTCGTCAACAGATACTGGTGTCATCTTCGGCAACGTTGTGTATGATGGTGCCCATTCTACTGACACCAATGTGGTCATTCTCAATGACCTGCACGTTGATATTATGGATTACATTCAGCCCGCCACATGCACTGAAACGCAATTCCGCACCATGTGGACCGAGTTTGAATGGGAAAACAAGGTCAACATCAATTCGAAGGCTAAGACGCTGCGGGATTTCCTTGACCAGCTTATGGCCTGCACAAATATGAATTGTCTAACCCCAGAGGCTAGTCTCAAGGGTGATTGTCAATTCCTGAGTGCAAACCTCTACGCCAGAAGTGTATTTGGTAAGTTAAATACATCATATCGTGACTTTTCAAGCTTTGCTAACGACGAATTTAGGTGAGGATGCTCTCGCTAATTTGAGCATTGAGAAAGAAGGCGAGGACGGTCCTATTACTGGATTCGTCAGAATAAGGAGTCGATCACAAGGTTTGGCCCTGAGCCTAGGCTCGTTGAAGGGTCTCAACAAGATCGGCTCAACGGCTTAGACGGCCGATGATAAATACAAGCTCCTGGATCGGGTTATTCAAAAAGGGTTGCTTGAACATTGCAAGATTCATGACGGTTGGAGCGGAGTCAGGGTCGGAGCATGTTAATGGGTGTTTTCCCACCAAAAGGCTATGCGATGGGCCGTCCCTGGTAGAGTTCATTGTAAGCAGCTTTAGGTAGACGTTGATTGCAAACAAAGGCATATTGTTTATAACAAGGTCACCGCGAGAGTGTGAAGGTACCGTAGTAGTGCTGGAATAGCTTGCTTGCTCATCAAGAGGGGAAAAGTGATATTAACGTGAACACTACCAGTTTATTTATCTGGCGCGCTCCTAGAATTGTATACATGTGTGTATAGTAGGTTGACAACTGAGATAATATCCTTAATCGATCTCAGCACAAGATATATAAGTCGTATAAGTAACAAACAAATTATCGCTGGACCAGAGCCTTCCAACTCCGAAAGATACAAGCGTAGATAAAGGGAGGTAAACTATGTGGGGTATTATCAAGATGTGGTTGGTTGCGGTAGATGAATGAAGGATAGGGCTACCATTGAGATAGATGAGTGTCGTAGTGGAAAGTAACCCCTTCCTTGCCCGGGTGAAGTGGAGGCACGCTATAAATCGAATGTTCTCATGCTTGGGTTCATAAGGGCCGATTAAATGTCGAAAACAAGGGCATTGACGACGTGGCCTGTCTGCCAGTTTTGCTCCGCGAGAGACGAATTCTCCTTGAGAATTTTGCCCATATAAGCTATTCTGATCTTCTTTGTCGATGCGAGCTAAGAGTTATGTCAGTCTCATGTTTACTGCTGAGCTGTTTCAGGAAGGGTCACTCACACCAGCCTCGGTGGCTATCTTTTTCGCCACGCTTCGGACTGATTCCGACTCAGATATGCTGACTTTAATATCCTGGCCGTTTTCACTGAGTCTCGCTCGCAGCTTGACCAGGTCTCGTACGTCGTCCACCTCCTTGCCCTTTTCCTGTTTCTTGCCTTCAATTTCTTCGTCGCTCAACTCTTGGTCCGCTGCCGTGTCATCGACAGGATTCGCCGCATCATCTTTTGGAGCTTCTGCACTATCCTCTTGAACATTCTGCGGGTCGCACACAGCCCACTCCGGCAGTTGATAATAGTTCCCGAGGGCGTCGTACACGCCGTTGGCGAGATTGCCGGTCGGTAAAGAGATCTCAGCGGCAGACAAGATCATCTGGGCTGTCGCAAGACCATTGGACCCGTCATCCTGGGCATCCTGGCTCGTCGGGTCCCATAAAACCTGCAGAGCGGCATGAATAGTCTGCCAAATTTCTGGCCTGCCAGTGACTCTGGTATCGAAGAAGGCGGCTCGTTCCTTTGCCAAATTGCTTTTGGTCCAGTTGCGATCGCGGGAAGTCCACTCGTGCCGTCGCAGAGGCTTATCGATATGCTGGTCTAGAGGGCGATCACTGCGACGTTGACGGCGTCTCTCGGTTGGGATCTGTGGTTGAGCAGCATCGGGGAGTGACAGCGGAGGAGGGTTGATGGCGCGCGACGAAGCGTTGGGTGCACCGCCTGGATAAGGAGAGTTGGGGCCCGAAGAACGGGAGAGACAGCAGCCCTGAATAACGTTTAGACATAACAATAGAAATATCAGAGAAGTAACGCACCATCTTTGCTAAAGAACGGCGACGAAGGCCGTTGAGAAATGTATCAAAATCCAAGCCCAGAAATGAAGATGGCAACTTTAGCGACTAGCCATTGCTGGCCAAAACGGATATCGCAGTCTTAGACTAGATGACGCTTGACAAGACTGAGAATTACTGTCGCAGCCGAGCAATTGTTCTTGTTTTTTTTTTTTTTTTTTTTTTTTTTCAATATTATTTTG